>JAAFCF010006680.1:27475900-27692861 GCA_013389785.1 Helicorthomorpha holstii
TATAAGCCTTGCCTTTTATTTTGAAATTAAAAGTTTTTTAAAAAAAAATTAAAAGTTACTTAATTTTAAAATAAAAGCGAATTTAGATGCAAGACAACGTGGACTTTACGAATCTGGTGTTTTTAGACACTGAAATCCGGCTCCAAGTGCTTCAAAATCGCCGAAAACAAATGCACTCGCCAAAAACCCAAAAATTACTTTTAAAGTAATAGAGATAACTCAAAATTTCCAACGGAACTAGAATTCTCGTACCATTTTACATCTAAAACAGTCATAAAACCCTATGTCAAAATTTTACCATTTTTGAGAAAAACGCGTTCAGAAAAATTCACAGGTCCTTCAAAATGAACTAAAGTCGTTTAATAATATTCCGTTATTTATAACCAGCAAATTCGTCTCTAGGGCCCAAACGCGTTCCAAATAGAACACATTCCGACGGCATACTGATTTATAGCCTTGGAAAAATCAATCAAAATAATAGCTCCAGAATTTAAATAATGCAGATGAATGTCCCCCTTTATTACATTTTATCGTTTAATGTTATTTGAAATTAAAAGCAGCAGTTACTTGAGATGAAAACCGACCTGAGATTTACGAACCTGATTTTTTTAAACCGGAAATTCGCTTCCAAATGTTACAACAAACGGTTATTTTGACGATTTAATGGCATTTTCATTCGTTCTTCGCTTGCTTCTTGGGAACCATGCAACGTAACGGCATGTTAAATTACTCTGGTTTGGCCGTCGAAACTTACGTACCCTTATCTTTATTCCAATTGCCATTTGTTTGGAAAATACACGAGCGCGACGCAACGTTTATGCTTAGCAACTAATTTTACTGACTAATGGTCAATTAATATTGCCAAATGAAATAAATAACTCAGTGCGTACTTAATACAACCAATACTCCATGGTATCTTAATATACGTTTAATTCGAGTTGTTTCTTGATCTGGGACTGAAGAGTGAGTGAGTGCCATAAGCAGATCTGTCCCTTTATATCCATCGAAAAATTGGCCTAAGATACTCTGAAACAACAAATTGAAAAAAAAAATTTAAGGTTATAAATTGGGTGCAATCGGAATATTTCTGCGACAAGTAAAGTCTAAGTGATGATTAAAGGTAAACGTATTAAATCAATGGCATAAACAAAACATATCAAATTACACTTCTAAATGTGAAAAATACAAGAAACATTTAACAGGCATCAGCTTGATACCAATCGATAGATATTTTTATTAACTTTTGGAATCCTAATTTGAATTGCTGCATCTCTTTATTTGAGTTATGACCTTAAAATTAAATTCAAAAGTAATAGAAATAACCAACGCAGATATGTAAATCAAATTAAATAAAATAAAGCATCCAATCCTTATACTTATAATAGCAATCGAGTTGCGTTATTTTATGAACAATTAAAATTTAAGGTTTAGACGTTCTATCCCCTGCTGCCCCCATGCGGTGAGTTATATAAACATATTTATGATTTGTAAACGCATTTCAGTTAAACAACGCACCCAAGTCCTTAAGCTATAGTAGCGTTCTAGTTGCGCCATTTTCTGAACGCTTAAGTTTATAGTTTAGACATTCGATCACCTGCTACCTCCATGCGGTAATTAATTTAAACTATGTTTATTAATCAGTGCACCTAAAAGTCGTTCCGCATTGTACTGATTGGTTGCAATATTTTACATTATCAAGTCATTGCACACCCATTGATTTTAAGGGGATGCAAATAGCCACATAAAAGGTATTAATTGTTTTTAAATAAAAATGAAGAATAAAAACCTTGTATTGCACGTTTAGTACATGCAGTTAAAGCACCAATTCCAGATTTTCCAGCTTTAGAAGACAACACCGATTGCGTCATACTAAAAAAATAAAATTATTATAACATTTTTAGTCATTTGTTATCGTTATGTACAGTATAATTCTAAATGTAACAAAATTTAAATGACTGTATGTAAAATACTGTATTGCCTTGTTTTAAATGTACTTGCTACGTATACTGAAATACTGTACTACAGTATATTAAATAAGTTGGAAAAACTATATGCAAAATAAAAATCAGTATTCTCGCCGAGCCAATAGAGAATCTTATGAATAAAATAGACATTGGCCAAAATAAAATCTTTAAAAGTTTCATTCAATTACAGTTATAATGTTATTTAATCTGAATTTAACGGCAATTAAACATGAACATTACAGCATATTTTTACTTATATACTGCTAAACATGTCACGAATAAAATCGGGGAAAAACTCGTAATAAAAACCCAACAATTTGAGCATACAGTGGGAAGTAAACTTCATATTCACGATTTGCAACGCCTTTAACTAAAACATCAGCGGATTGCTCAACTGTGCCAGCAACATTAAGAAATTGTTTTTTTAAGTTTGCAATCGTAAACATTTCCAAAGCGCGTTCAGAATTGACCGGACCAAAGACCATCATAGTGATTGAAACCTTAGTGTTTTTTTTATTCCTCAGTTCTTGCCGTAACGAAGAATAGAAACCTTGAAGTGCATGTTTAGTGGAGGTATATGCACATAAGCCAGTGACTCCCATTTTTCCAGCTAATGAAGACACAACACCAATGTAACCATTGCTATTCATTAAAAAACTTAACAGCCTTGACGTTATATCAACGTATGAAAAAAAATTGATATTCATCATATATTCTAATTGGCTTTGATTTTCAGAAGTGTTAGCCCAAATATAGTAATCCATCATTGCATGATTAAGAATGAGAATGTCAAGTCCTCCAAGAGCCTTTTCAACAGTTGATACCAAATTCACTCGATCACTTGCGATAGCCATGTCTGCGGGAAATGAAAGTACAAACTCGGCACCCAACTCCTGGCATTTGCTCATAACTTTCTCCAGCAATTCAGCTCTTCTAGCAGTTAGAACTAATCTTGCTCCTAATTGCGCATATTTGTAAGCCACTTGTTCACCAATTCCTGATGAAGCACCAGTCACCAAAACTCGCTTTCTATTAATTGATTTTGGATCAAATTTGTTTCGATTATACCAGTAAAAACCAACTCCAATCGAAATTAGTAGCAAAACAATTGTTATGAGAGTATCCATTTGCGAATTATGCCAAAACTTAGTAAATTTGTCACAAAAATATACTATAACTGATAATATACAGTACAATTATAACTGAAGCACATATGACTGAAAAATGTAGCTTCATAACAAGTACAGTATATCATTTCCGCTATGATGTATAAAACACATGTTGTATAATACTGTAATTACAAACACAAGTGGCATTTGTTTACACAATTCAAACAAATATTTCATTATTTACGTTATTGTAGTTTTTGACACATTTGCCTTTAAATTCGTTTAAGGCTTCTTTTAGAAGGAATTTTGGTTGAAAATGTTTTTTTTATTATTTTTAATAAATTACATCTCATTAAAACCTTGAAAAAAACTCATAATTTCTAAAGAATGTTCATTAACATTTCGTAAAATTTTATTAGCTTCCGCGAAATTTTGCTGTGAAAATTATATTTTAAAGTAAAAATCTCAAAAAAATCTATAAAACTACTGATAAACCTTAACGTTGGCTACTGTACATCATATTAGGAACAAACCGATGATTACTGAATTGATCAATACAATTTAACCAGAAGTCAAAATTGGTTCAGTGTAATAATCACTTGTTAGTTAACCACTTGGTATCGGTGACCAATTGACCTTCTCGCATCTAACTGCTTTAAATTGGCTGTCCTATTAAACGAGATCAAGTGTGGCAAGGGGTTTAGTTTTGAATTTTGAATGCTCGAAGTAAGTTTATCTAATATCAAGGTGACAACATTAAAAAGCGGTAGTAACGTGAGTTTGCTATCTTTTAGGGAAACGTTTCAGGTGAATTCATCTGAAGAGAAAAGACTTAGAGAGAGAAAAATTAAGAAGAAAAAATATAATCGCATTATATAAAAAAGACAATTTAATAGCCGCTATTTCATTTTAATAGTGTAGAGGGGGAGGAGAGGGAGAAATTATGATGAAGGTGACGTGTTGAGGGAAAATATCGAGGTTGAGAGTGCAATAGGGCTTCGGCGGTCGTGGCCTAAAAACTATAAGCAGAACTCTATCACCCCACACACCCTCCACCCATTTCATCTAAAATCTTATTCTTAACACGATGACACGATTGATTGCATTTTCAGTTCATTTTCAATACAATTTTAATTTTTTTTAAATGATTTTAAACCGAAAACAACATTTTCCTTTACTTGCTAAAATATCCATTTAGATTTTAAAACAATCTCTCCAGTAAAATGTTTAAAAATGTGATGTTGGTCGTTATTCTCTTGTAAAACTGAAAATAATGATGCAAACTAATCTAATGTTAAAAATGTTTTCATGGCACCAAACGTCACTAGCATTTTCAATTGACTATACAGTATAGGTACTGTGTATTTGATGTAAATGCGGATGCAAATATTTACTTCAGTGGCAATAATTTAATGTTGGCCTGTAAGTTTTGATTAACAATCTCACTGCACGTAGCATAGAGTTAAATAACATTTACAAAGAAAGACATTTTAGTGACAATTGCATCTTTCTTTATCTGTCACGTCTTATTTTAAGTACTGAACGTTATTGGAAAGCTGATGTTAGGGTTGTAAATGTGTCAAAAAAGATGATAAATTTCACAACAAATTAGCCAGGTAAAGTTAATATGTATAAACAAACGTTGCCTTATCTGTTATTATTGGTTAAAAACCTAAAATTAAAATATGCTACACCGTCATTTTTTTTTTGTAAGTTATAAATGAAATGAATGTAAGTAAAGAGAGAATGGGATGTTAAGAGAAGTAACTTTAGAAAAAAAAGTTTGAAAGTAGGTCGAGAGTTCTGTTGATTGAGAACTTCACCTCCTTAATTTTATTTTTGGGTTCAGCCACCCATTTCAAGTTCACGGTCTCGCTTGTTTTTCCTACGTCTATGTTTAGTAAGTACAGTATTGCCAGCCTCGTTTCTAACCAACCAAACAACCAATAAGAAATAAAAAAAAAGAAGCCGTAAGTTTATTAATTGATGAGATGGAGCTGTTTAAGAGTAAAGAAAAGCTATTAAGAGATGCAAAGTAGGTCTCACACACATTATATTATAAATCTTTACATACATAACAGTTGGAAGTTTTTTTTAAAAGGAAGAAAAAAAAAGAGGATGGAGGAAAATAGGTTGTTTAAAAGCCATGCAAATTAAACTAACCAAAAGTGGTATCAGACAAACTAATCGTTATTTACAATGTTTAGCTTTGACTGTTCCACTTTTTCATTCATCCATTTTAAACGCACAACTGCATTTAGTATTTTCATTTAACTTTTTTTTATTTTTAGAAATTCATAGCATAATTCATTATTTTTGCATATTGGCTACTCAACCGTTTCAAATAATACGTGTACGTACACGTAAATATTCAAATTAAACAGTAATATTCATCTAACCAAAGAATAAAAAAAAAATTCCACACTAACTTATATTACATTAGGAAATCCAAATGATTGAGTAAATTACACATAATGAATTCCATATAAAATTCATGAAAAATAAGGTCAGGAAAATTACTGCATTGGAAAAGCAGATGAACTTGTGAGATAATACATTAAATTAACCTGTTGAACAATAATGTTACTGTATATTGAGAGATTTCTAAATTGGAAAATGTTTTTGGTTTTTTTTTATGAAAAGACAAAAGAAGACGCTTCTTATCGGCACAGTAATAAACAATGTCCGATTTAGATTAGAAATCACCCTGTTAAATATAGAAATTATAACCATTTGTTTTTAATTTACAGTATTAAAAATCTGTCTTAAACAAAACCAAAAGTAATGGTCACCAGCAACCCACTGTTAATACAGTTTTATCGAATCTAACATATTTAAATGTTACAAAATGTAATATCCATTCTTTCAGTGCTATTAACTTATCTAAACAGTTTCTCCTTACATAACAACAAAACAGAAAGAAAAATGTGAAACAAATTACAGTGAAAAGTAAATCCGTGCAAAAAAAAATAAAAAGGGAAGAGGAACACACAGCAAGATTGCGGATGTAAGTTGACGGATGAAGCCCATAAGCATTAAGAATCTCCAATTCCTTATAAACACAACAATAAAGTTGTTGAAAAGAAAGACTGGCATAATCGCAAAAAGAGAAAAAGAAATCTTACAAAGAAAATGGAAGTCAGGAGGAAGAAACAGAGAAAGACAAATTCCCTTATTGCTAGTGTAACGCAATGAAAATCGTTCCACATTGAAAAAAAATAAGTCACATAATAATAACAATTGCATGATTTTGATGTTGTGGAGAGGGTAAATAAGTTATGTATAAGTACATTACAATACATACAGTATGTATATGGTGTGTTATAAAGTGGTTTTAGTTTTAGGTTAAGAGCAGACCGTTTGAGTAAATAAAAAAAACGCCACTGACCCATTTTCATATAGCGCTGCAAGGTTACGGTCATGGCAAGCTATTTATCAGCTAACAATTATTATTCTTGTTTCTAACATGCTAAATAGCATAAAATCTTTTTTATACAAGGAAAAAGAAAACTGCAGTAAAAAAAAATTTCCTATATCCTCCTTCTTTTACCAACCTCGTAGATAATATAACGTAAGTTTGACGTCAGTAGGTAAGATGGAGACGTTTTTTCCTATGACCTAAACTTAAGAATCTCCTCCTCAGCTCATTATCATTTCTCGATTAGCCTTTCAATATTTAACTTTAATTTTCGATTTTTTTTTCTCTTTTTCACATGCAACGCTCACTTCAACTCAGTTCTCAACAGCTCAGAACATTTTTTTAGGAAAAACATTCAGGTCACAAGTTCACTGTGGCTTTATGTTCATTTTTTTTGTGACAATTAATACTGCTCTCTCTCTTTCTCTCTCCAACTTTTAAACATCCTTAACAAAATGGGATTTTAAGAAAACTCTTCAATGAAATTAAAAAAAATATAAATGACAGTTTTAAAATGCAAGTAAATTCCACTCACAGACCAAAACAATCGAAATTTTTGTAAGAAACAAACAAAACTTTATAAATAAGGGCATATTTAAAAACTGCAGCATAAATACAAATTTCGTTGCATTATTAACGAAAACCACAGCATCTGTGACTAAGCATGCATTCTCAGTGACCCTTTAAACATCTTCTAATTTTTGAGTAATTTTGTTAATTTTGAATATGTTGTTCAATTTCATAAATTTCAACGTTTACAAGTGTTGCTTTAACTTTATAAATTGAAGTAACTTGAGTAACTAAATTTAAGTAATTTAAGTAACTTTGCAAACAATGTATTCAATATCAGTAAAGTTTTGAAAATCCTTAATGTAACTTGATAAATTTTAATGGTACTTTTGCAAAGTTTTTTTTACTGAATTTAAATAATAGTTTTGCAATATTATCTTACTAATCTTAATTTGATTAGTCAATAGTTTGAAATGATTTGATCTTTTTATAGTAATATTATTGCGCAATTTTTCCTCTTCATTATTACAAAATTAAAGTACATTATTATCAATTTTAAAAATGAAGAATGCAATGTGAATAATACATTAATTTTCATGCTTAAAATTTATATGATCTTCAAATGCATTGCCCTTTACTTTTAATATACTGTACATAAAAAGTTTCTAAAATGCCTTAGCGAACGAAATTAAATAAAAAACTAAAATACCAAACAATGTTGTCTAGTAAAAAAAAGTAGCCAAAAGTGTCTTTAAACCACTTTAAACTAGCACTGTCAAGTGTAAAATTATTTTCCCGCAGCCAAACCGCTTATTTAGTGTGTAAAATTTTATATCCTAAAAAGCGCTATAAAATATAATTCCCATACTCAACCAATGCCCTACATCATCTGACCGTTATGTAACAGTAAGACAATCTAAATCAAAAAAAATCTACTGACTTAGTTCCAATTCCAATTTGCTGTCATCTCTTCCATGGCTTACGTGCCAACACTGACACCAACCAATAAGCCATTCAACGTCTAATAATTTTACTTCCGTAAACATACTCGTACAGTTCACTAACTCACTCAAAACAACATCAAACAATTTGTTTTTAACTTTAATAATTAAACAACAAAAACAAGTTACCATTCATTTAAAAAAAATTATATTTTTCCCAAAATAAAAAGAAATAATTTCAGACGCCTACCTACTTGCAATTTGCTTACAATTTCAATAATAATCAAAAGCAAAAAAAGAGTTAATGTGAACGTGGAATTGAAAATGAAGAGATGGAAAAAGGAGATGGTGAAGATGGGTGGTGTGGGTGGAAGTACGAGATCAGGGTAGCTATGTGGTTATAGTGGAGAATGCATATTAAAAAATACAAAAAAAAGGTGAGTAGTAAACAAAAGAAAAATGGGCCAATTGTAACATTGGTGTTGGTGTATAGTTAAACAGGTGAATATATACAATGTAATACCCCTCTCACCAAAACATTCACTCCCAACCCCCTCCTCTCTCTCCTTCCCCTATCTCACACACGTACACATACGTATTACCCCCCTTATACACTGAATGTATACTATGTAACTTTTATCAACAAACACCCCCTTCGTAATAAGTTATGGAGGAGTGAAAGACGACTGAGAGGATCCTGGTTGAATGGCCTATCGGCCTAGTGCACTCGACCTTCTAAAAAAAAGTTAACATTAAAAAAAATCAACGCTAAAAGCATATAGAAGAATAACGCTCGACGGTAATTGGTTCAAATACGTTGTGGTTAACGCTGGTTTGAAAATGCTTTTTCTTTATTATTATTATGCAAAATAATTATTGTTCTGGTATATAACTTAGTAAACAAAGTTTTAATTTTCGCTCGCCATCGTCGATTTCTGACTAGACAAAATTGCTAAAGAGGGTCAATTACATTGCATCTATCAAATATAAAGACAGCTACATCATTAAATTAAATGTTTAAGTTCAGTTTCAAAATGTTTATACAATGTAACTTTAATGGGTTAGCTTTGTGTGTCTGTGTTATTATTAGTTTGTTGATTTTATTTTTAAATAAAAATCCAAATAGATAATGCACTGTACATTACTCGATTATAAAAGTTACCACTACAAGTTATAATGGCAAACAAGATAATTATAATTTTCACTGTACAAAATTCCTCAAATATCAAATGACTTTGTGGCCTTTCAATACAGCTTAGTGTAATGTAAAAATCTTAATTTTTAAAACTAGTCACTTGAAATTTTGTAATATAAAATTAAACCGTAAAATAAGATTTAAATTACAACAAAATAAATTTTAAAACAATTAAACTTTGCAGTTATATGACAAAAAAATTTAACATCACGAAAATAATTTTACCCAAGTTGTATTCGAATGTCTATCTAATTAAGGTTAATTCATTCTTTTCGAGTGACATCTTCTTTTTTCTCATTTTTTTATTTATTTTATAAAATCGTATTACATATGTGAGCTTCGACTAACACTGCTAACATCAAAAACTACTCGACTGAATTTTATTTCTTTTGATTTTTTTCGCTACTCTTTAAAAAACTGGGTCGATTAAGGTCAAATTCAGTGAAACCCTTTTTTTGTATACGTAACATCTTCCCCTTCCCCCTTCCTCTCTCCACAGGAATTGTTAATCCTCTTTCCTCTCCGCCTCCTCCCCCTGCAAAAATAGTTTTTTTTTTAAAATTTACCCCAAATTTTTCCTAATGGCAGAAGACGTCACCTTGCATGTTTATACATCATAAATGACTGCAAAAGAATAACTGGACCAATACAATCGATAAAAGACAAAAGAAATTACATTAAACAATAACGTACAGTACACATACATAAAATATATGCATTGTCAATATTGTAATATTTTTATACAGTTATAATACAGTACTGCTATTTAGGTATATACGAGACCGAAGGGAAATCAGTAAAACAAATACACGACAAAAAAAGCAAAACAAATACACATTGACGTATTAATGGAAGTCAAATGGGCGACAATAATTATATGCTATTATTTCATAAAAAAACGGAAATACTTGTACTGATAACGGTTAATGTCACAAAAAACAGTCGGCAATGCCATCTCAATGTGTATTTAATAATAAAAATTTAAAAAAAAAACAAGCGTTAACTTAAAGGTCAAATTAAATAGCCACCCAAATCCTGCTTAAATAACCAAATAAATGATCAAGTTCATAATAGAAAATAAACTGAATAAATATTGCATTATTTAAATGTTACTGAGTAAACAGTAACTTATGAATTTTTTAAACTTTTACAAGTTTCACTGTCATAATGCATTTTTATTATAACTTATTATTTAATGAGAAAATCTGATAATTTACTGTAGATATAAAAAAACAATAAATTAGCCGAAATTTATACGATTGTTTTGAAAGGTGTGTCAAGTTATTTTACAAAATTGATTTTAAATTTCTTTTTTAAAAAAGCACTTGTATAGGTATAGCATACTGTAATAATAATAAATAAGCTATGAAACTCATTTCAAAAAAGGTTCACTGACATTTTACTAGACATTCTTAATTTCAGTCTACAAAAATAAAAAAAAAACTGTCGAATAATTACAGTACAGGGATTAAAAATGATTAAAAAATAAAAGTTTAACTCTGTAACACAGTTACTGAATAATTGTATAACTTAGCTCAGTTTTAGAATTAGAAAACCAAGAAAATAAATTGACTAAATCTCTTAATTTCTTATTACTGTTTATTATAAATTTAAATTATTTTAATATTTTACACAAACACATGTACTGTATTGCTATTATTTAAACTTGTAACAAGTTAAAAATGTAATACTTGTATTTTCAACAATTAAAAGTTTTTCCTAATTTCAATTCACCTTCACACTATCCAAAATGTGAATTATGTAACCATTTACCTAAAATTGTTTCTTTAATTATTTAATATATCGTTTTGCACTTTTGTAGCACAGAAAGCTAATTTAACAGCAAACAAATTTCAGAAGGACACGTTAAACATTTAATTGACTATAGGTTAATTAGATTTGTAGTAATGGCCTAGTGTACGCATTTCACAATGTTATAATGCAATGCAGGGCTATGGGGAAATAAAATTATTATAAAGGTTGAAATGTTAAGGAAAAAAAGAGAGATGGAATTGAAAACACTTGCTATTTTTGGGAGTTCACCTATTATATTTCTCTATCCGTTTTCCTTCTCTCTCTTTTACTCCAACCCAGCGATTTTCCTCCCAACCGCCCACCACCTGACCTAAGTTGAACTTTTTCCCTCCATATTTTTTTTTAGGTTTTTTTTAGGGTGATTCCGGGACGGAAATAACAGACAGAGAGATAGAAAGAGAGTAAAGCCATACAATTGCACACGTTTTCAATGCACAAGCAACCTGTTTCACCAGCTAACCAAAATATAAGAAAGAAAATATCTTATGCCACTTTTTTTTATAAGGTAATATTATGTGCATGAGGGTAATGTGTATGCATTTCTCCCCCTGCTTTTCACATCATCAAGAAAAAAACGGTAAACTTTGAATTTATTTATAAAAAAAAAATAAAACCGGTTAAAAAGTTTAACTGCTGAGACCTTAAAAAAAGATTTCAATAAGATAATCAACCTCTGACTCGAAAACCAGAAAATTTTTTCCACGTTCATCAATCATGTAAAAGTAACATGTCAATGTCAAAGTCAGGGCCGATGTTACACCTCTGAGACTGGAAAGCCCATAGCACTTACAGTAGTAGTTGCACTAATAACACTAATAGATATTACAATCTATTAGTTACTTTTACTCGTAATTCATTACAAACAATTTGCGCATCTTAATTACTTTTCTGTAATGATTTTTGCAGTTTTTGTACACAGTAACTTCATTTAATTTGAAACTTTTATCAGTTCCTAGCACATTTTGTCGAAGGTTCCAGAGTATAATAATAGTCATTTTGTGATCTAAAATCACGAGTTGTCTGTCTTAATTTAAACTTTAACTTAATCAATAACGTATTTAAAATGCTTAATTACTCTCAGAAAACCAACATTTTTCCCTTGACAAGTCGATGATACCCACTCTTTTTTTTGTCTTGTCTTCCTTTTCTGTTTTTTTATCACCCGTTTTTTGTTCATGTTTGATATAAAAACATAAAAAGTTTACAAGTTGGTCTTTCTTTTTCTCAATGTGTTACAGTATTTTGATCTGTCAAAAGAGAAGGAATCTAGGTCTTTATTGGTCAGCTTAACTTTAAAGAAAGCGGAAGAAAGTTCAATACAAACTTACAAATCCCCCATCTATTTTCTGCTATAGTTTAAAAACAATGACAAACCATTAAAGCTCGTAAAACTATTAGTTTTGAAATCGAATGGCAAGTGTTGCATAGCACCAAGTGCACCGTTAGCTTTCAACCATACCTATACATACACATACCAATTAATTCGCCGATTTATTTCCCCCATTTTATTTCTTTAATAACATATTATCAGTTGCTATAAAAACAAAATGTAATGCATTAATAAAACCGAGCTATTTAATTCGCATGGTTT
This sequence comes from Helicorthomorpha holstii, assembly GCA_013389785.1. NCBI lineage: Eukaryota > Metazoa > Arthropoda > Diplopoda > Polydesmida > Paradoxosomatidae > Helicorthomorpha > Helicorthomorpha holstii. The sequence goes on from JAAFCF010006680.1 coordinate 27,488,444, forward strand.
TGCTAGTAAATTCAACTTAACGGTAATTTGTTTTTGATTTTTAAAGCACATGCTATATCACCTTTCATGACTTTTCAGATTCACTCTATGGTGAACTTTTTTCTTAAAACAAAATAACGAGCAATTTTGTACACTTTGAATGTTCAAAACCTAAAATACGCGCAATATAAACGTAAACTCATTTACGTAAAACTTTAATGCATTTTTATAAAGTTATAGAGACTTTTTGCTCGGTTTTAACACCATTTGGACCGTTTTAGGAATATTAGGCAACATCTTGCCTTATTTACATTGTTTTAGCAACATTTTGCATAGCTTTAGCAATATTATGCGCAGTTTTTGCAATATTTTTCACACTTTAACAAACCGTGTGTTTTAAAATAAAAGATCCATTGATAGACTTCTCAAATAAATAATTAATTTTGCCACCGTACCCCCGGATCTTCCGTTGCCTAATTTTTGTTCTTTCGTGTAATTTTAATTATCTTTTTTCATAATAAAATATAAAAATAATTTCGTTTGAAATTGTGAGCAATACGAGCTTGCTATTTATATGCAAAAATATTTTTTTATATATATTTTTGGCTCGCCCTTCAATTACTTTTCCAATGTCAGGCTCAACTGTCCCTTTCATAAAGCAAAGTTCTGCTATCAAAACTTAAAAAAGATTTCTTTAAGCCCTCTTGTAAAATGTTTGGATAAAATAAAATTCAATTTTTTTCTGTGTATTACCACCTCATCCCATCAATCCCCCTTCACACAGATGTACTAGGGAGGATCTATCTTCTGTAGGGACTTAACCGTTGTAAGGTAAATTTTGCTCTATTTGATGACAAAAGGTTTCTATTTTTTGGCATAAAGTAAATTTAAATAAGAGTTCAGATGTAAATAGCAAAGGAGAGGAAAAGCAAAAAAAGAAAAATTTATGATTAGAAGCTGAACTTTAAGGTCATCACAGGATATGAAGATGCCCTTAAAAACTTGGACTTTTAGGGCATGCAAAACAAGAGAGCAAAAAATAGATGCCCTGCATTACGCATTCCCCCTCTCCCTTTTTTTCTTTATTCAATTTATTCCCCCTCCCCCTCTTACTAGCTTTTTTTTAGCTCTTCCTTTTACACATGTATATTCAGAGTTCAAAAAAAAAATAATAAAAATAAAAACTGCCAATGCAAGGGAAAGGGCCTACTTTGAAAAAGTGAAATAAGGAAAAAGTGCACGAAAAGAGAGGAAAAAAAATCACTAAATTATATCGATAAACCCTGATGACAATTTCTCCTTTATTTACCATTGGTAGGGAGCCGGAAAGCAATAAAATCAAGTGAATACTTATAAAAAGTGCTTTAAAGGCCCCAATTTTTTTTCTTTAAAAAAAGCCCATATTCCCAAAATAAATTTTTATTTTTATGCAACTTAAAAATTCTTTAAAATATGACAAAATAAAGCCAAAATTTACGACATATTTTTTTCATGAAAGATACCCAAAAAAAAAATTTGTTTTAGATTGTTGAAAAATCTATTTTTAAAGTAAGTTCAGGTACACATTGGTAAGGTTTGGGCAAATATATTCTCTCTCTTGAATCTTACAGAAACTTCAAATTACTGTACATCTGCAATGATATTTAAATATGGTTTCTATCTTATGCAGTAGTATTGGTGCATGTGTAGGTGAAAGGTTAAAGTGTCCTTTGAGGTCACATAAAGGCGGTAGCTCCGTGTGAACTTCATGCACCACATACGATGTCGATATTGCATCTCATATTACATGAAATCAAAGGAAAAAATAATAAAATTAAATGGAAAAATTAAAGAAATGTATAAAAATAGAAAATAGGTATGAACTTAACAGTAAATGTCGTAAACGGTTCAAATTGTTTGATTTCTTTTATAATTTTTTTACAGTGCTTTTCATTTGAAATGACAGTACAGTACCAAGAAAACAGTAAAATGTTATGGTAATTGCAATAAAAAAATAAATTTCATTGCTTTCACAATGAATGCAATTCAATGGTATTAAAGTAATTGCACGCAAAATTAATACATGTTGTAATCGATAGTGCTATTAACTAAGTTATTTCTTAACCACCAATAACAATTAACCATAAAATTCAAAAATATGGCCAATATACAGTAAAACGTATATTAACAAAAATTATAAAAAACTGCAACTACAAATACAATTAATTTACTCATAATTTCATCCATGATTTCCTAATCTAACTTACAGTTTGCAGTACAACATTATTAAAACAATACATTGGTAATATGTTGCAATATTTTATCGCATAAAATTAATATTGTTTAGCAATACCAATTAAAAGCCTTACTTAATGGCACTTTAACCACTTGATTTGTCTAACTTAACTATCGTAATTTTTTCCTTATAAATTCGCAATTGAAAAATCTATCAAAAGAAAGCTTCAACAAAACGAAAAAAAGTAAAATAAAATTTGCATAAAAGTTTATATTAAAAAAAAACTATAAAAGGAGGCCAAGTTGAATGTGTGCTGGATGGGTGAAACTTAGTATAAAAAATTGGGGTCTCTCCTCAGGTGGCGCTGTACTAGAGGTGACCAACATACACTGCAAGCGCCACAACTTAACCACCAGCAGAAGTTTGAAATGGTTGCGATTTGGTAAATTTCGCCCATTCGTAAGTTCGTCAGTGGAAGAGAACAGTTATTTTGATTCGCAAGTGCGGAAGAAGGAAGGTAGCACAGAACACCTCTCTCTCGTTCGGCATAGTAGTTACAGTTACCTCCACAACACACTCTCGGCCAAGTTCAAGGAGAAAAGAAGTCAACCACACCACATGTATTACAGCATCATGCTTGGTTTATTATACTAAAACTTCTCTTCCTGCAACGTTAACCGTTAATTGGCACGAAGCTACTGCCGTGTTTGATGCTGCTGTAACGCAGAAACTAAATTACATAATCACGTGCAACTTTCAAAGTGATTGAACTTGGGATTATTATACTTGATGCATTCAAAGACAGATTTTTAATCAAACTTACTCAAAAAATTTGTCTGGATTTGTGCGTGGAAATATATTTTTAAAGGATTAAAAACTTTTCTTCTTACTAACTTCTGTAAGTATAATTTTATTTAAAAAGTGCTAGCATGAAAGTGCTGACATTTAATTTGCTTTAATTAATGTTTTCTATTGCTATTTCATTTCTATTTAAATTTAACTTTTGTTAAAAATGTTATGCAAGATCCAGTAACTTCATGTACAGAGTCAGAATGAAATTCTGTTATTTCACTTTATAAAAGTTTTATTTTTTAAAATTGCTTATAAAACTGCAGATAAAAGAAATTAACCATTAAGTTCCTATATGTTCTAAAAAGTCCTAAATATATATCCTGGTAAATTACAAAATTCTGATGCATGCTTATAGAGAATCCTAGATAAGTGATCAGCATTGTGAGTAGGAACATTTCTCGTGTTTTGTTAATTGGAGGTCAGGCCACAGGGGAGCGCCTTTGTAGGCACACTTGTTCAGGTATAGAAAACTAAAAAAAAAAAGAATAGTCCATCCTGTTGGGTGTTAAAGTGAGTCGGGGAATAATGTTAAAAAGAGGATTTTTGTTAGCCTTGACCGCCAAAATCGGCATTGGCTACTAACAACAACACAAACAACAGCCACAACAAAAAATACATTGACTGCCTCTTCCGCATTCAGCAACAGAAGCAAACGTGAAACACTTTATTAACTATTAATTAACTCGTCAGCCTAATCACTCTTAATTGCAACACTAAAATAGCAACAAAAAAATCTCCCTTTTTTGTTGAAAGTCAAAATTAAATCCATAAGTGTGAATAAGAATGTTAAAAGGTAAATTATCAAAAAAAAAACAAATTGCACTTTCCAAAAAAAAAAAAAAAACCCAAAAAACTTGTCACTCTGTATACTAAATTTAACACAATGCTATTCAATTTTGTATTTCATTTGTTTTAAACACTTGGCATAACAGCAGACGATATGCTTTACCACAAAAATAAAACAGGATAAATTTGTACGCTCATTTGTCAAGTTGTTAACAATGTCACAACAATGTGATGTTACGGGTGAACTAATATAATACTTAAGACAAGAAACTAACGTTCAATGCAGAACAATTTTTAAAGAATCAAACGAGACATTTAAACTAAACCACAAAAATGTAACTGTGAATTTAACAATCGAATATATATAACACTAAAAGTTAGGCACTAACTACTGCACAAGTTTATTCCACTTACCATTAATTAACATTTTTCTCAGTCAAACGGTGTGAGGGGTGCTCAAATTTCCTAAAACAAAAAAAAAAACAAGTTTTAGTCATTTGCAAAATGGTAACAAAAAACACGTAAAAAGTCATAACAATTTATGTTTTAAACAGTGATTTATTTAGTGCAATTACAATCGGCTTTTTTAATTAATTTATATTTTTTTCTGAATATGACTTTCCATTTTCCACTATTGATTATCAATTTATGATAAAGTGAAGACTTAAAGCGGGTATGAGGTCACAGGTAATATCTCAATACTAAGTTTTTACCCCTCTTCACCTCCAACACCTTTTTCTCCTTTAAAGTACCCCTTAACTATCACTCTCGCTTACCCACCCATCATTATTACCCTTTAAAAAAAAGCAAAAAAAAAAAAAAAAATGCGAAGAGGCAATTTACCCCCTCACATGCCATTTCAGCATCCACACACCCCTACCTGATCAAAAGACCTTAATTTTTTTTCTTTCACTTTTTTATGTTTCTTAACTTCACCTTTTTTTTTCTTACATTTTTTTTTCTCTTTTTTCTTATATAACTTTGCCTTGTTTCTTCCGGGTTTCCTGTTTCCTACAGCTAAACCGGTTGTAAAGATGACGCTTAAAAAGCAAAGGGTGGCAAAGAGAGGCAAAAATATTTTTTAAAAAAGGCGAAGGGAAGACTGCATAGAAAGTATGAAAAGTAGCGGTACGACCTACCTACCTAGCCACCCACAATAACTACTATACCATGAAGTCATTTTGTACATCTTGCTATCAATTATTCTTATAAACATATTCCTTCCAGGTCAACATTTTTTTTCCTCTCATACAAAACTTCATGTATTTATATACACCTAGATTTTGCATAGATAATATTTTATGCGCCAACTTACGTTTTTAAACTAACAGTAAAAAATTTATAACAAGATTAGTCACTGCAAAAAAAAAACTTCACAAACTAAAACGCATTCAACAATTTTAATTTTTATGTATTTAACTTCGTATGTAAAAATTGATAAATTAAGAATAGATGTCAAAATTAAATCCTTCAATGAAAACAAATTAACGGTTTAATTACTATCTTAATATTATAATTATGAACTTTAAATTGAAAAGTGGTTAATTGCTGTCGTAACGTTTAATGGACTTAACGTTAACAAAGCCGCATCTTGTTCATAAAAATGATAAAGAGCAGGAAAATGTACTCCGAAGTTGTAAAGATTGTATCTGCTTTTGTTTATATTGAAAATGTTCATGTCCGGCGTTTTAAGCTTATTGTTTATCAACATTCACTTAATCAAAATACAGTAGTAGCCAGTAAATTAATTAATCTTGAAAACCTAGTCTTATCATGATCACATACAGTAGCTTTACTTAGCGATTTTTATCGCAGAAAAGTGTTTTGACATAGTACAACAAAACAGGATTAACCGATTTGTCATAAAACCTCTCCAATAACTAATTTTAAAAAAGGAAATTATCAAGTAGCATTTGATGTCTAAAATGCTTAAGAATAGGGATTAACAGTAACAACACTTATCTTTACCACTCTTTTCTTGTAAAGCCATTCATTATAACTATTGTGACATACGAAATTTGACCGTGTTAACGAGATTTGTTCGCATGTTAATTATTGTAAGCCCTGACCACCATTGACCCTTTCATTCATCCCACACATTAGCATTGATTCACCCTTTTTAATGTACTTGAACACTTTTACAATATAATAATATTTTTGGTCAATCTTCTTTGTATGTGAATATCAAGTTAAGCATGAGGAGAGTTAAGGATATAATAGGAGGAGTGTAAAAAAAAGGTCAACCTCGTCAAAAGGTCAGGGTAGTTCTCTCAACGTTTGAAATACGAAAAAGTTTCACCAAACAGCATTTTATACGCGCTTTTATCTTCACAATGACTTTTTTCTGCTCCTTTATCTTCTCATGCAAACATCCACACGGGTGAAAGTGTCCTTTTATTGTTTGCCTTAGGAATTGGAGCAAAGAATAACTTCCACCTTCCCCTTCAACTGAATAAATTCGCATAAAGAAACGATCAACTGGTCAAAACAATAATCGTTCACTGTATTAAAATAATAATAAAAAAGGTAACGTGTAAATAATAAAAAATGCAATGGCGTTACAAAGGATGATGATGTATCAAAATTTTTGTTTGATTAGTTCAGTTATTTTGGCATCCGTAAGTTTGTTTGGAACTTTTGGTTATAAATAAAACCGGTTGTAAAAGCTTTTTGATACATATCTTAATAACCATAATCAACATAAACGTTATGTGTTGTATTATGTATACAGTAAACTTGGCAATGCACTGCCGATTCTCGAGAACTGCACCAAAATCCGAAAAAAAGCATTTTAATTTATGCTAAGTTGGGTCAAAAAAGAGAAAAAAACACTATTAATTTTTTCAATTAAAAAATATGACTTTAAACGTTCTTTCCCTGCACTTTTAAATTTTATACAACTTTCAGTTGACGGGTAACACCTGTGGGTAATTCAAAAATTATCTTTATGCAAAATTAACACAACATAAGCTTATTTACATTGCAAAGTACTATAATTATCAAAGTAATAGCAAATTAACTGGCAATTACATTAGAATAAACCGCATACTATTTCAAATTACGATATCAGTTTTTCTTTAGTTAAGTTGTGTAAACATGGTTGGCCAGCTATGGATATTTTCTACCAATCTCTGGGTAAACAAAAAGATATAGTGTGTGGTTAACGGATGCTAAAAGTGAAACCGGTTGTATTTGTTTTTTGAAAGCAAAAGTTCATGTAATACAACCTCATCATTTCTAACCCCCCCCCCTTCCCTCTCGGGCCCCCCTTTCTTCCTTTTCACCTCCAGGTATCAACCTTAAGATCAATTAACATTAGCGTCTGCATCTTTACTACTTCATACTATTAAACTTGTATCATACAAATTTTAGCAAGCACTTTCTCTCGAGTTTTAAACACACTGTGTATATTATTATGCATTGTATACATATTGAATGTTTAGTTAAGATGAGAAAGGTCACGGCAGATTAATAAATTTCTCCTGTTTGGCCTATAGGCCAATCGAACAAAAATACCTTCACCTTCTGCTACTTAATAAAATATTCGACTAGAATTTATTATACAAGTCTTATTAAGCATTATAATACAAAACTTACTTTAATCAAAATAAAATAGAAAAGAGATTTGCTAAATAGGAAATAGTAGCTCTATGCCAGAGATTCTGACAATCAGAGCAAATCCATTCAAAGTCGATAAATTTCTAAAAAAATGCTGAAATTTACAAGACACTGAAGACATGAGAAAATCACAATTAACTGGAGAAAAGCAAACACGCAAAGCTGTTAAAAATACGTAATTTATCTAAAAAAAAAAATAACTTTTCCTCAATTAAGCTAATTTCAAAATCACAAAACTACCAGGAAAGAACAAGAGGTTACAAAGGATAAAATAATTAAATTCTTGGAGATGGTCAAAAACAGTATACTATAACCGTCTATTACTAATATATTTTGATTTTAAGAGCCACAAAGTTGAAACTAAATTTTTGTACTCTGTTCTTCTTTTCCCTGTAATTACAGTATGTAAAATGACAAATATGACTAAAGATTTTCAATTACAGTAATAGATGTCTATATTAAATTTTTAATTACTGCATGTATTTGAGTCTGGTCTTAAGACTGAAATATCTGCAGTAATGCCTGCCCCACCAAAAAAAATGTTATGTACAGATCAACGTCGTCTAATTGAAATATTCTGTTGGGCGAATTTGGAGTTGAATTCCAACAGGGAGAGCACGTGTAACGTTGACAAATTTGTGAAAAAGCATATTAAGTGTAACAAAAAAGTCGTCACCAACATTAGAGGTCACGTTCACGACTAAACAAATGGTTGTAGTGTTATAAGTAGAGCATGAAAAATCATGGTGGTTTGTCTTGTGTAATGTTTTTTTTCCTATTTCAGTATATTGTATTCCTCCTACATTACCTTACCAAAATGTAATGCCACAAAAGTTAGCGAATAACACTAATTTAAACTTATAAAGGGTACAGAAAAAAATTCTAAAAAATTATTTTTTAGGAAGAATTTCTTTAGTTATTTTTTTTAAAAAAATTTAATATACCGCAAAAATATTATTATTCACTTGTTTCACTGCGTTTTTATTAACAATTTTGTCACTTGCAAGTCGAAACACGTGTTAAAAAATGACATACTGTATCGTCGTCGTATTTTTTTATCAATTTATCGGTCAAATATTACATAGCTGTTGCGCGTAATTGAACAACTCAGCCGAAAAAGGCGCTTTCTTGACCTTGCTAATTTGTTGTAATAGTTGAATTGAAGAAGATAAAAAAATGAGGAGCGTAAACTTTTCACCTGACGGATGTTGTGTAGAAATTTAACTAAATCAAACAGATAGAGGGGGGAAAATAATCATAAAAAATGAGGACAAAGGGTTGAAAAATGGGTGTTTTCTTTGATACTTATAGGAGGAGTTTAATTTACACTTAGCCAATTTTTGTTCATTCCCTTCCAAAATGCATTTTAAAATTGCATTCTTTATTAATACCTTAATAAAAAATATTACAACGGTACCAGTAAACATTTAGCATGTCAACACTTGTCAAAGTGACAAAGTATATATTTTTTAATTTGATCTGAAATTTCAAAGTTAATTTTTAATAACCAATATTTTGTTTCTTAATTTCAGTTACTACACGTGAAAAAATACTGAGCACTTAGTGATCAAATCTGCGCTGAATATCAGTTATTTGAGTGGAGTGACAATTCGTTTAAAACTGCCATCTGTAGAGAACCATGTCACTTTTTCGTTACCTCAAGTTGCCTCTAAGTTGACATTAGAAGGTACTGCATTTAATTTAAATATATATTTTTTAAATAACAACGCCCTCACTCCTTTATGAATTAAATAATAAAAATATCTACACGATACAGATAATCCAAAAAAATCAAAAATGGACGAGAACGATAACGAGACTTGGGACCATTCGTCCATTAATGAGGACGATTTTGATAACATAGCTGTGTACATTGTATTGGACCAAAATAACGAACCCGATGAGAGCAATAATAAAGCAAAGGCCTCACTACCAAGAAATTTAATTCTAAAACAATCATCAACTTATAATGAGGTAAGTATAAGCGCACATAAGCAGCTATTTGAGTAATAAAAATACCAATGTCAAATATCCCCCTAATAATTACTAATTTGAATGATTTTGTTAGGGTTTGGGCGTATGGAGCACAGATTACATTCCAAAAGGAACTCGATTTGGACCATTGATTGGAACGGTCTATGCTAAAGATGTAGTGCCCACTGAAATCAACAGAAATTACATTTGGAGAGTAAGTTAAAATGTCAAATAGTGGTTTTTATAGAAATAAGAATTAATCGCTAACCGTATAATTTTTTAAATAAAATGTTAGGTTTGGAATGGCGATGAATTACACTTCACCATTGATGCTTCTGACATAACTACGAGCAACTGGATGCGTTATGTGAAACCTGCTTATTCATCATCAAATCAAAATCTTGTGGCATATCAACACCAACAACACATTTATTTCTACACTATTAAACCAGTACAACCAAAACAGGAGCTCCTTGTTTGGTACTGTAGAGAGTTTGCTGAACGTCTAAATTACCCACCAACTGGAGAATTAATGCTACAAAGAATAAGTAAGAAGTTTAATATATTCACCCACCAATATTCAGTTTTATTAAATACCATATCTATATGTAACTTAATAGGTCAGCAGCAAATGACGCCAGACAGAGACAGCTTCTATTTAAACAGACAAAATCAACCAACCCCTACTGGTATCGATGCCAGTGTTAGGTCCGATGAAGGTTACCACAGCACGGGTTGTCCTGATGAAGCATTTACACCTCCAGAAGAAAGCAGCGACAGTGATAGTGAAAACAATTTTGTTTTGGACTTTAGTGTTAAAAAGAAAGAAATTTGCGAAGAAGCGATTGATACAACTACTATTAGCGCTTCGCCACCAGCAACCATCAGCACTACCACCATAACCAACGGAAATCGAGCCATTCCCATGCAAACGCCAATTCGATCACCAAATCTCGAGTCGAACGAGCAATGTAACGAGTTTCGTAAAGTAAAAATCAAAATTCCAAAAGCGTACAATTATCGAAACACGACACTTGAATGGTCTAGCCTTTATCGCCGGGACAGCAAAGGATCACCTGAACATGTCAGAAATAAAAATGAAAGACATTCTGACGACGAACGTCATGTGAATGGTAGCCCAAATAATTATGTAAATGTTGCTTATAATAATCAAACAAAACGTTTGTCGCCTTTACACAATGAGTGTCAACCATCGACATTTGAGAGTGAGCATGAAATTTACTACAAGAATGGCAAGCTGCTGTCTTCACACGGCTCAAGACCGTTAAATGGCAATGGAGGAATTCTGGAAAATCTTCTAATGCGTAAAGTAGTCAATGTAAGCAGCAGCGAGATCCAACATAGCCGTGATGATATGAGAAATGGATCTCCAGTAAGAATGAGTCCAGATCAGACTATTAAGAAAAACGGCAGTATGATTGTCTGCGATAAAAATGGCAACATTACAAAGGAAAATGGCTATCAATCACTATATCATAAAGATTCAGCTTCCCCCGAATCGTCATCTTCACCAACACCAGCAAAACCAACAGGTGTTAATGAAACAAGACCAATTATATATCCCTACAAAAAGAGTTACCGTTACTCTTCTGCTCTTGAAGTTGCCCAACAACTTAGCCCAGACTCAACAGCTGTCACTCCAACTTCAACTGCACCATCATCTTCATCTCCATCCAGTTCAAATGGAAATTGCACCTCGTCAAATATAAAGCATTCACCGTCTCCCAATCACAACGTTTATCCACCCAACATGACTCCACCAATCCCCAATGGCTTGTTATTCATGAACAGTATGACCCCAATGTTTTCACCAGCTCATTTTAACATGTATGCCTACAGTGGATACCAGAGTGGCCCTAACGGTGTCAATAACAACAGCCCACCAAATGGACACCACCATCATCCACCAAATGGACACCATCATCCACCAATTCGCCATCCTACATATTCCAAATATATGGAATATAATCATCCTTATTTACCCGATGAATTACCATCCCTTCCTCCAACCAGCAATTTATCAATCAACACTGCAATTCACCTCAATCATAATTTTAATCATCATCGTTCTAACTCTAGCCATTCACCTCATCTGCATTCGCCTTGTGATGACCACGCTGGTAGTAGTGGTTCTCCCAGTCCTGGTAGTGGGTCAATCCACAGCACTGATGGCATAATGGTAAATGGTAGAGGATATCGCTCACTTCCGTATCCATTAAAGAAAAAAGATGGCAAAATGCACTATGAATGCAACGTTTGTTACAAATCTTTTGGACAACTATCCAACTTGAAAGTTCACCTTAGAACCCATTCTGGAGAAAGACCATTTACATGTAAACTCTGCTCCAAAAGCTTCACTCAACTGGCCCATCTACAAAAACATAATTTGGTTCACACGGGGGAAAAGCCACACCTTTGCAACGTATGTACAAAACGTTTCAGTAGCACAAGTAATCTAAAAACACATCTTCGTCTCCACAGCGGTCAAAAGCCTTATACGTGCGACCTATGCCAAGCAAAGTTTACCCAGTTTGTTCATCTTAAACTGCATAAACGTCTTCACACTAATGAACGACCGTTCACATGTCAGACATGCAACAAAAAATACATCAGCGCCAGTGGCTTAAGAACACATTGGAAGACAACCAAATGCAAGCCAAACGCCGTTGATGACGATGACGACTTGTTACTTGATAAATCAGATCAAGGAAGCTATGAAAACATGTCCATTTCATCAGACAATTCACTCCCTGAGGATTGTAAAACGTTGCGCCACATGGATTCAATGCACCACGATCTTAGTCCCATTCAGCATGGATCAACTAGCGATCATAATGATGAGCATGACCTAATTGAAGAAGACGAAATGGATGAAGGGGAAAAAATGATGGAAGATGATCATGTTGATTCTTCTCCAGCTGATTTAAAGGAGCCCAATTGCGGAACAGAAGATGATAAGCGATTAAACAAAGATCTCGATAAAATCTAAATGTAAAAATGGAGATGTGCCAATGTGCATCAACGGGAATGACAATTCGCATTAAAATTTTAATCCTTTTATATTTTAGATTTTGTACACAAGTTCAGTTTATTGACTTCTCCATGTTAACAGTGAAAGTTTTGCAATTAAGAGATTTTGTGAGTTAAGAAAAAACTCACGTTTTAATTATTAGAAAATCAAACAAAACTGAATTTAATCTGTGAAAACGGCGTTGAACTTAAACTTGTACTTAAAAAACGTAACACAAGGTGTGTTGCTTAAAAATATGTTGCTCAATTAGAATACTGTTAGTGCGAGTTATTTAAATTGTTTAGCATTTGAATCCAGTAACAGTCTGGAATTTCTTAATTGAGCAGTAATTGTCAAAAAGGGATCACTGACAGTATTCAAATTTTAAACTAAATTATTTTGTGATTTTTTAAAAAAAAAACTTAACTTATTATTGAAAATTCTTAGAAAGACAATTTCCTGGTGAATGTTTGTTATTCAAGTCTTAGTTTTGTAAGCAACTGCTAACGCTGTAAAAGCCACCTTGTATTAAGTTTGTATAGGAGGGCCTAGACAACCTCATATTTTTCTATATTATAGTATTTTACCATAAAAAATCTAAAAGTAACTCTTTATAAGAGAATCGTATTTCGTTTAAATTAGAAAGGTGTAGTGCTAAAAATATAATAGGTTGTTGTAGTTAGTTAACTAAATTAGTTAGTTGACAAATCAAAAAAAAAAACTAAAATGACTTATGTTATTGCCATGTGGCAATTACGTTTTGTAAATAATTACATAAAAATTATGTTTTCACAGTGCATCAATTATAACCTTTAAACACATAGTTTATAGTTATACCATTACATTGCTTCAGTTGCACCTTAAATTACAATTCAAAAGAAATTCACGTTTGTAATTTTGGAAATTGGCACTAACATTCATTTGTAAATTCACTATTTAATTTTTTACGCACAACTTTAATTAATAGATCTCAAATTAAATACTGACATTGATAATAATTGAAAAGTCGGTATTGTCACTCAAGTTTGTTTTTCTTCCACAAGTGACCTTTCACAGGGGCAGCATGTACATATCTAAATTCTATCCAACTGTAAACAAAAAATCTGACTACGTAGCTCCCTAAACATTATGCCGCGATTGGCACGAACGCTATCGGCAAAGAAAAGCTGCATAGCTTCCCAATGAAATTGTATTTGCTTGCTGCTCCAGCATTTAGGGTATAATTGGAAAATAAACGAACTTTTTTGACAACCAAAATTACTTATTTGATCATGTTTGTAGAGTTTATAATTGAAATTTAACGCAAAATTAATTGTTTGTATCTTTGTGTTAGAATTAAGCGTTATTGAACTTTTAATTTGTATTTAATTTAGACAATTCATTATTAGAAATCGAAATTACTAATTTAAAATGTAAGTTTTTTTTTTACAATTTTGAAAAGTGCAACACTGAAGCAATAATATTACGGTTGCTTTGCATTTAAGTTTTTGCTTTGCATTTCAAACTTTTCATTATAAAATTTATTTTCTAAAATCCAGTTTTTAAATCTTCCTAAAGTGCATTTAAAATACTTGAAATCGACTATTTAGTTTCATAACTTAACTCGTTTTGCTGGATATCACGTAACTAATTGACCTCAAGACAAAATTTTAACCGTCAATTTTTATATGTTTATACAAAAAACTGCTGGCAGTTTCGTATTTTTAAAAAAATGTATTACATTTCGCAGTAACTCTAAAGCTACTTGGAAAATAAAGTAGAAGATAAAATTATATATTTTATTGTCTATTTATCTTGTTAATAAAATTATATGAAACTTAATCATGTTGTAAGAATGTTATTCGCATTACTACTGAACGTTAAATGTATTACGCTCGCCGTTATTTTCTTACAGCACAAGCACTTCCAAATTGGTTTCAATGTTTAACAAAGGGGCATCACATAAAAACTTTTAACATCGAAGAATTCTATCGTTACGGTAAATTACGTCTCAGTTTTTACAATAAAGTTAGTATGACTGCTCAATCATTCATATGCTTATGGATTTTGCACATTAACAAATAATGACTTTTTAGTTAATAGGAAGTCTTTCAAAATCATTGCGAACTTTTCTAACCTTGAAATTGAAGTTCTTAATCATGTTTATTTAACAAAAATTCCCTTTTTATCAATCGTTCATAACCACTATTGCTTATGCATTCAAGGCTAACAGTATTAAATCCAAAATAGGTACAGTATGCACGCACTCGGCATGTAATAAAATTTTAAAAAAACTAATAACAAAAAACTTAAAATTTGTCATGAATATCGATTTCTCTGTAATTGCATACTATGAATAATTCAGTGAACGATTTCTACGCAACACAAATACATTAAATTAAAAAACCTAAACGTATAATATTATGGACGTGAATTGTAAGTTAAGCAAGATTATGCACCAAATTACTGCATTCATTTAATTACAATATACAAAAACGCTCAATATTAAAAGACATAAAAGATAACGTAATTATATATTGAAAAACAACAGTGTAAATGTTTTTCTAATATTTTCTACATGTGAGCTAATAAAAAACCACTTTCCAACATGGCGACACAATTCTTGAAAAATGCTACTAAATTTTTCTCAAATGTAAAAATATCGCCAAAAAGATCTTACAACCGTATTATATTATGGTTCTTGGTGTACTTCAAATTATACAGAACATTTCTAAAATTGTTTTTATTTAACAGAACTTTCTTATTAGGATTACCCTTATACCGTACTAGTAAATTAATGGCCAAAATAATAAAAATAGCACATTAAAAAAGTAATCAAACTATACAACTAAATTTCACTGAAAGTTAAGAAAAAGCTGGTTTAGCTTTACTCCAGGAAACATTTTTTTGACTAAAAACGATTATCATAAATTATTATACCATTATAACAAGCAATATTGCGATTGTGACCTGATATCGAAACAAAACACGAATGGCAAGTCCATTAAAATAAATAAGCACTAACTTATTATCCACTTTGTTCACCTTCTCTTTCTTATAAAACAAAAAAAAATATAATAAAAACAAAACCATTGAAGTTGACCAATCAAAATAGGTGATCAAATCAATGCTTCAAGCTCGATTAATCATTCGCTCATTTAAAAATATTGGCGACACCTTATCAAAATTTCTAAAATCGCCGAAATTATCCAAGTGTTATTTACTATAAGTTTAGCTTAGTAAGTTGCATCAACTAATAAAAATGGTCTCGCCAGCTTATTTAAACATATGGGACTATGTAACAATTGGACTATGCCTGTTTCTGACTTCGGTTATAGGGATTTATTACAGCTTCAGAAAAAAACGTTCAACCCAATTGAGAGAATTTTTAGCAGTCGATCGCACCATTAATATATGGCCACTAGTTTTCTCAGCCGTAGCCACGCATATATCATCAAATGGCATATTGGGATATTCAGCTGAAAGTTATATCAATGGAATGGCATTCATATTCTGGCCAATGGGAGTTGTACTGACAATTCCGTTTGCAAATTATCTGTTCATACCAGTGTTTTACCGGTTAAATAAAACCACCATTTACGATGTAACTTAGTTTTTAATTATTATTAGTGTCATTAAATATTGACAATTCTATTCAATAGTATCTGGAACTGAGATTCAACACTGCGATTAAATTATATGCAGCTATACTTATGGCAATTCAATTGGTAAGCAGCCAATATATTGTTATCAAAATAACTTATAATTTTAATTTCCTTATAGGTTGTATTTACATCAGTGACATTTTATTCACCGGCTATAGCTCTTAATCAAGGTACATCAATTAAAGTTTTGCTCAACCATAATCACCACCAACAAATGCTACCATGTTTAAATAATATTTTCAGTGACTGGTGTAGACCTGTGGACAATTGTATTAATTGCAAGTGGAGTCAGCATCATTTATACAGCACTGGTATGATAAAAACGTGCTATAAATTTAAAGTATTTATCAAAATTAATATTTTAGACAAAATCTGATTTAGATCATGTTATGTATGATTATCAATTAAAATTTACTGTATATAACAAATCAACAATCAGGTCAAATAACTAATGGTTGGCACTAGTTAGTTAACATTTGATCAAACTAGCAAAATAATCTTTTAGTCTAAATTTTAATTCAAAAGATATTTTATCAAATTTTTATGTTAAGTTATAAAAGCATCAATAAATCTAAAACAAAACCAGCGCACTAGTTCTTACGTAGTTAAAACTACTTTTTTATTTAAAATTTTGGTTTAGTTAAAACTTGAATTGTATGTAAATAAGCTAAAGGTTGTCAAATATCTTGCTTTAAATAGCGATAATAAAATTGGCCTAAAATAAATTTTTTCAGAAATAGCATTATTATTATAAATACCTTTGTTAAAATTTTACTATAAATACATGATTAATATAGGGAGGATTTAAAGCTGTCATTTGGACTGACACTTGTCAATTTATGTTAATGGTCGCCGTTGTACTTATGATAATGATCAAAGGAATCGTAGACATTGGCGGATTTAATGTCATCTGGGATCGGTTGGCATTGGGAGAACGTTCTCATGTATTCATGTAATCAATTGCTCGTAAAAACAGTATTATATAACTGTAATAATAATAATGGGGATCAACAACTTTTAGATGGAAAGCGAATTCGAATACACAACATACATTTTGGACAATGATTTTTGGAACAACCTATCTACGAGTGGCAAAAACTCTTTTGAGCCAGCCAATGATGCAAAGATTCCTGTCAAACCGAGATGTTGGTGAAGCTAGAAGGTTACAAGAATTATTTCTGAAGTATTAATAACATCAATCATTTTAATGTATGGCTTATTATCCTTACAGAGCTTACATTGCAACCGCTTTAGGAACTGCTTCTTACTACTTTATGGAAGTATCTATAGGTCTTTTAATCTTTGCTTATTATTACAATTGTGATCCCTTGTTAAATAATCAAATCAAAAACCATGACCAGGTACACCATAAAATATCATTTTGAATTTTGTCATTTAATATTTTAAATGCATATCTTAGCTACTTCCACTGTTTGCCATTGAAATTTTATCTTTTGCCAATGGATTAACAGGAGTTTTTATTGCTGGTTTATTATGCGCTTCAATCAGGTAACAACTTTTGTATAAAAATTATTAACTCATAGATTATAAAGAAATACACTATTATTGCAGCTCCGTATCTTCAAATTTAAATTCCCTAGCAACAATTATCATATCAAACTTCATCATTCCGATAAAGCCTAATTTATCAGAAAAATATTTAGTAAATTTGTCAAAAGTTTTAGGTAAAATTTGAAAAATTGTTGATTTCAGTCGACCACTTAATCAAATTCTTAAATCGTATGATCTTTAGTTGCAGTGGTAGGTGTCATATGTACTGCATTAGTTGCTCTTATAATGAAAACAAGGATTGTAACGGTAATTTCTAATTAAAGAAATACATATGGCTATGGTAAACACTATGCATTTTACATAGATCGCTTTTGATGCTCTTGGTTTGGGTAGTGGTCCTATTGTTTTGCTGTTTACTATAGGAATGTTAATACCATGGGTTAACTTAAAGGTAAAAAACCAAAATATCATTATTACATTGTTTATTATTTTAGTACATAGTTTTTATTCTTTTACAGGGGGCAATTTCTGGACTTATTGGCTCAATGATAATACCATGGTGGTGCTGGTTTGGACGATTGGCCATGTCACCACCAACACCTCATGCCCCATTCAGTATTGAAGGGTGCGCCAATGTCACAATGACTGGCAATCAAACATTAGTCTTTTACAGTAAAGTAGTAGAAGGGTAAACAAATTATCTACATATACTACAAAGTAGCCCATTATAATAATTGCAATATGATTTTTAAGAAATTTCTTAGAACAGTTTTATTCAATGAATCCCATGTGGTATCCATTATGGAGTTTTGCTTGTGGTTTACCAATAGCTTTAATTGTTAGCAAATTAACAGGTAATTTTGAAGATAGCCATCAAAACTTGTCTTATTAATGTTAATTTAATTTATTTAGGATTTCAAGATATAACAAAAGTAAATCCAGATTTGTACTTTCCATTTGTGAGAAACTATATCATGAAACGTCAAAGTCAATCACAACACGGAATTACTTTTCAAGGTAAAAAATTATAACGAGCATTTTAAATAACATAAACTAACTGATTATGTTTTTTGAAGATTTGAAATCAAATCCGGTCGTCAAACCTTTGCTAGAAGTAAATTCAAATGGTAATACCTAAGTAATATTTTCACATTACTATAAAATAATGACATTTACCGGGTATCTTCACCGGTACTGTACAATATATGTATTATGGTCAAACTATTGTTAAATTGAAACATTTAAAAGATAAAGATTAACAAAACACTCATTGTAAAATGTAGCTGTATTGTAAAAAAAACTTATTTTTAACGGTGTATAAAACGCGGGTTGTTTTATTAAAATGCGACACAACACAAAATTACTGTACATTTTATGATTACTCATAGAGCTTATTTGGTTGCAACAAGTAATGCAAAAGACTTTAAAGTTGAGTACACTAATTGAAATCTTGTTTTAAAGTGACCGATATATAATGTTTTTCTTTTTCGTTATTATTTAATTGACTGTTTATCATTTGAATACATGTTACTGTATACATACAAACACATATTCGCTATAGAACCGGGTGCTTATCGTATTGTATCAACAAATAAGAATCAATTTAATAAGTTTAAATAAGTTAATAAAGTTACCGGTATTGACATATGGACATTCGTACTAATCACTGGTGGAGTAAGCATCATCTACACTTCAATGGTATATTAAAATTACAATGGTTTTTCTCAAACAACATATTACATCAAATGAATATGTATTTCCAGGGTGGATTTAAAGCAGTGGTATTGGCCGATGCTTGCCAATTTATTCTAATGACAATAATTATATTCATCATTTTAATTAAAGGGATTATTGATGTTGGCCGAGTAAGTGTTGTTTGGAACCGACTAGTAGCTGGAGAAAGAGCCCAATTATTTATGTTAGGATAATTACTCTTATTCTTAAAAATAAGTCATTGTCAAACTCTCTAAAGTCATATTATTATTTAGCTGGAGTGAAAACGCAAATACACATATAACAGTTGATGCAAAGGTACCTTTCCAGTCCAACTTTCAATCAAGCTAAAAGGTGACAAAAAACTACGATTCATTTCATTTTGAAAAACAAAATACTACAAATATCAATTATCAAAATGCTGTAGATCATATGTTGGTACAAGCCTTACAGTGTATTTTTCTTCAAGATTTAACTAAACTTAAGATTTAACTAAAGTTAACGCTGACTTGTACTTTCCATTTGTAAAGCAATATTTTAAAGCAACAATCAAAAAACAAAAATATCGGTAAAATATTTCAAGTTTTGCGGCTAATTTTGAAGCTTATAATTATCAGTAATTATGGTTTTATTTTTGACAGAAGTGTCTGCAGCTCAATCCCTTATGGAAAATACATGAACATAAAAAAAACCAATAAATTAACGTAAACAAATTATTGAGCTGTTTATCTACAAATAAAATAACGATCAATTGCAACATATTATTTAACTTTTTAAACGGCGTCATTAATTATGGAATAATACAAGTACTTAATCACGAACAAATGTTAAATACAGGAAGTTTTGCATTGATTGATTAAAATGCATAATTCATGTGATAGTGATTATATAATCACCGAATGAAAGACATTAATTATTATAACAAATTAATATAAAATTAAAAATTCATAGAAATGATTCATAAGTCAGCGTGAAATACAAAAAATTCTGTTCAAATTGACTTTTAAAACAACCCACTATTGTTTATGATATTCATTAAATTAAAAATGTAAACTTTAACGTGTAAGTAATTCACGTAAATTTCATAAAAATACGTCGTAAAATTATAATCAATATTGACCTTCTACCAATATTGAAATTTCCAGGAAAAAATTTAAAGCCCACTTGTATCTATCATGCGAAAAACCATACAATATTTTAAATGATTACGAAATCAAGTTGTAATCTCAAAATAAAAAAGATGCTTCATCAAGAAATTTTAAACAACTTGATAAAAAATTGCTCTAGCTTAAACAAAAAAAAACAATAAAACTGAAAACAATTTTGTGTTTTAATTGATAAAAATTACATTTAATTGTGCTCATAAAGGATTCTCAATGCGTATTGACAATTTATTTGTCGATTTTCTATATTGTTTGTAACCTACAATTAAAAAATAAATACCCTCTTTAATTACACTGTACTAAAATAAGTTAATTCTAAGAAAATAAAATTAACTACATTGACATCTGAAGTAGCTGTAAAATTGTTTATACGATTTATCTAACAAACTAAAAGAATTGTTCCTCGCAATTATTTTTCATAAATATTGTAGTAATTACGAATGCTAATGGCGTGTGCTTGATAAATATTTGCCATCTTCTTAAAAAGGTTAAAACCAGTTTCCCTATCTCAAAAAATAAATATAAAAAACTGGTGCTATTAAACAAGTGGCAAACCTCATCTCTGTGAAAACCCTCCAGTTTAAACACGATTTCATCTCCACACCAATTTAAAAAATTACAATATTCTTGTAGAATTTTAAAAATCTGATTTTATAATGCAGAAAATAGAATCAAGTAGTGACAGATGAACCTGAGGATTTCAAGGTTTTGGTCAGAGATATCGCCGAAAAATTTATTAAATAAGTTATAGCTAGTCACGTATACAGAGATAATAGTGGATTAACCAAAATAACCATTAACTGGTCGCCAAAAGCACTCAGCAGAGGGAGTGTCCTTAGTATAGATTACCTCCAGTATAAATATAGGCAATGTAAACATTTTTCTCGGTTTCATTCTTCCAGAAAACCAGCAGTATATGGGAGTCTCTGAAAATGACCACAGTAACGCAATTGGACAATTGGGATTACATTACACTAACAGCATGTGTTGTCTTAACTTCAATCCCTGGCGCATATTTTAGCTTCAAAACAAAAAAAGGAGCAGTACTGAAAGAGTTTTTAGCTGTCAACAGCAAAATCAGTTTTATTCCTATGATTTTATCAGCGGCAGCTACTAATTTGTCAGCAATAAGCATCTTGGGAATACCAACAGAGATCTACAACAATGGACTGAGCTTCTTTTTGTGGTCACTTTCGACTTTATTAGTCATACCAATAGCGGTATATCTCTTCCTTCCAGTCTATTACAAAATCAACAAAAGCTCCATATACGAAGTATTATCAATAATTAACCATTTAAGTTAAATAATTATACAATCATTCAATATTTGACAGTATCTGGAAATGAGATTCAATTCGCCAGTCATGAGAAGATTTGCATCTTTCATCATGGGAATACAAGTGGTAAGAAACTTTTACTGTATTTTAATTTTATTAATCTGAAAGCTATCAAGTATTACTAAAAAATCTGTTAATATTAGATTTTCATAACAGCAACTGGAATATACGCACCAGCCTTAGCTATTAATCAAGGTAATTAAATGTAAACTTTTATCAATTTACTATGAAATATATAAAATACAATAGCTAACTTATATTAAAAAATGGGTCATCAAAATTATGTCAAGCAACTTATTAACAAAAATGATGTAATAAAAGCTATTGAATGAAATATTCGACCCCGATAGCGCAGTTATTAAATTATAAGTCAATTACATAAAAAAATCTATACTTCCAAATTTAGTAACAAGCTAAGTAAAATGTTTACAATTATCAAATAAATAAGCTATTCATAACCATTACCAAATTTCTCTATAAACATTGCTAATATTGTAGTAACTGGACTAAACCTATGGGTAATCGTTGGCATAACTGGCAGTGTCAGCTTTATCTACACTGCAATTGTAAGTAATTGGCATACATATTATTTTTTTAAAAAATCCCTGGTATAAGTAACGTTGAGTTTACTATAGGGAGGATTCAAGGCAGTAGTTTGGACCGATGCTTTCCAATTTATAGTAATGACTTTCACTATCATGCTAATACTGATCAAAGGCACACTTGACGTTGGTGGTGTAAACGTGATTTGGGAAAGACTAGTTTCTGGCAACCGATCAGATATACTATTGTACCGAATTACTAAAAATAATTAATAACCCAAAATCTAAAACAGATTCTAAATTAATAGATGGAAAGAAAATCCAAATACATTGTATACAGTTTGGGTATTCGCATTTGCAAACCCATTGCAAAAAATTGGTTACATGATATTAAACCAATCAATGATGCAAAGATATCTCTCAAATCCAACGTTAAAAAAAGCCCAAGCGTAAGTACTTGAAAGTTTAAATTCATTACTATAAAATAAAATTTTGTTCAATTTTTAATTTTTAGGTCGACCGCGGTGGTGCTTTTTACTGTAGTCGTCTATGTTACTATCGAAATTCTCATAGGATGCGTGATTTATGCCTATTACTACAATTGTGACCCTATGATACAGGGACAGATCAACAAGCGAGATCAGATTGTTGCATTATTTTCTGTTGAAATTCTAACCAACTTCTTAAAAGGTCTTTCTGGTATATTTATAGGAGGTCTTGTGTGTGCTTCCATTAGGTATACATAATTGCTATTAATAAATCTATATGCATAGTTATATTACTGAATTTGAATGTAATTTCCACATTAGCACTGCCTCATCCAGTATAAATTCATTAGCGCTTTTAACAATATCAGATTTCATCACTCCATTAAAACCAGATATGTCTGATAAATGTTTATTTCGACTATCAAAGATCCTAGGTAAACCCGTAAACTAAACCATTTTATATGTGCAGTGTAAAATATATTTTACAATAATTATTTGCAGTTGTTATATATGGGATTAGTTGCACTGCCTTAGTAGCACTGATATCAAAACAAGGTGGAATTATAAATGTACGTAAACATTAACATTCGTAATTTTTTAGTTATGCTTTAATCTTTATTTCTAATTTAGGTTTTCTTCAACATTGTTAGTTTAGCTAGTAGTCCAGTTATAACGTTAATATTTATAGGAATGCTCTTGCCATGGGTCAATAAGAAAGTAAATTTATGACGTTTTTTTACACATCTGCACGTTATTTTAATACAATGGTCTGATTTAGGGAGCTACTGCTGGATTTTTAGCTTCTGCTATCCTGCCATGGTGGTCTTGGATCGGTAAAGCAACATCCTCAATGCCACTACCTCATGCACCTTACAGCATTGAAGGTTGCGCAAATGCTACAGCGTTATCAAACACAACATTAGTGTTTTACAGCAAAGTAATGGAAAAGTTAGTAATTTGCTATTGCAGTATCTATTCTAGTCTCTCATAACTTGGATTATTAAAATTTTACAGGAACTACTTGGAACAATTTTATTCTTTTCACCCGTTTTGGTACGCAACATGGAGTCTAGTCGTTGGAATTTTAGTGTCCCTAGTTATCAGTAAACTTACAGGCAAGTAAAAACAAATAACGTTGCTGACACAGATAATAATTTTTTATTATCCATCAGGATTTGAAGATCTAAACAAATCAAACCCGGACCTCTTCTTTCCATTTGTAAGAAAGTACATCATAAAGAGAAATGCTAAATTAAATGCCAACGCAGATCTAATTAAAGGTATAGGGGATACAGTTAACTACGGTATTTCACTCATAAAACTGATAATATTTAACTTTACAGATGGTAAAGAAATGAAAGTTTTAATCAATCCAGCTGCCAAGCCATTGTTGCAGAAAATAACAATGGAAAAAACTTAGTTTTTTTTCCAAATGGTCTCCCTTTTAATCAATTAAAATTCATTCAATCCTAATTTTTAATTGCAATGCAATATTCATTTTTCATTATAATTATTATATTTTATCAAATAAATGTAAATAAGAAATAAAAACGACGTCACACAAATGATTGTGAATTTTAGTATTAAATGACAACACTACTGTCCACAGTATTGAAAATATTCTAACTATAACACCTTAGCTATGGGAGATGTCACTGATAATAATTTTGAGAAATTTTCATTTATGCTCTATTAATGTTATCCAGTTTTTTCCATACTTGTTATACTCTATCTCAATAATTATAACTTAGTACAGTACTTCACATTGCATAGTAACTGATACTTTGTCTTGCAAAACACACGGTACTAGTACGATTTGTTTTCGCCATCGTCCAATAAATTTTAACCATCAATAATTTACCGTATGTCATTCATTAGCCAACTTTTGACAAAACTAATTAAAATATCTTCATCTATAAATAAAGTAATCTACTATTGTTAAAAATAAAAAAAATATCTAGCAAAAAGTATGTTGCAAATAGTAGTACCGTGCTACTATTTTCATTTATGAAACGCAAGAGAGGTCACCCATTGACAAACAATGTTATGAAATTTAATACAGCTCTAAACAATAAATACAACCCTTCACATTACATTGTCATAAAGCAATTAAAGAAAAAAATAAATAATTAGAAATACATATCCTGTTTAGATGCATTTATCCTGTTTCGATCCATTAAATGCATTTATTATTATCTTAGTATTGTAAACACACAGTTTAATATAAAAACAAAACGCATATGGGTATGAAGTTGATGCGACGGGAAAAAATAATGATCCTATGGTTAAATTTGCAATAAAATGCCAATAAAAAATATTTCTCATTTTGATTATATTTATTCACATTAAATATTTGATCAAAGTTACTATACCCATCTTCTTTGGCCCCAAAAAAATAAAACTGGCTTTATTTTTAAGACATGTAGTCCTAAATTAAATTTATAAGCAAAAAAAATTTAATTATTCAGTGTCATAATCATATTAAGAACTCTAGCGATTGATTAACGACATGTATTACGACAGAAATTAGTATTCAAGAGCCATGTCATGATGATAGCGCAACGACAAATAATTACAGATGAATCACATGACAAACCTAATAACATCTATATATTATATATATGGCCTAACTAACTACACTGCGTCTATATAATAGCTATTTTCAATAATAATACACTCGTGGATCACTTTTGTACTAGTGACTACTTTAATCATGACTGCCGAAGGAATGTTGCAGACATGGGACTATATTACGCTCTCATTATGCGTTGCTATAAGTTGCTCACCCGGCTTATATTACAGTATCAAAGGCAAAAAAACAGCGGGGCTTAACGAATTTTTAGCTATAAATCGAAAAATCAACATCATTCCATTAATTTTATCAGCAGCAGCTAGCAATCTATCTTCAATCAGTATACTTGGCTTGTCATCTGAAGGATACATTAATGGGCTAAGCTTTTTACTGTGGTCAATTTCAACTTTAATACTATGCCCAATTGCAGCATACGTCTTTATTCCAGTTTATTTTAAACTTAATAAAATCAGCATATATCAGGTAAAACCAAAACCACCACTAATTTATTTTTTCCCTCCAAATGTTTACAAGTATATTTGACTCATAGTATTTAGAGCTGAGGTTCAACTCAAAAATAAGAACATGTGCTTCGTTAATTATATCAGTTCAACTGGTAATTCATTCAAATTTAGTTAAAAATAAATATTATAATAATAATTTTTTACACTTTTAGATATTTATGACAGCGGTAGGTCTATACGCACCGGCATTGGCAATAAATCAAGGCAAGTATCTACATTAAGATAACTATAGCAATCATTTGTAATTACTACTAGAATAGTACTATTAAAACTTAAAACTTTTAACAATTTTTATATTCTAGTAACTGGACTTCATGTGTGGATAACGGTTGGAATCACTGGAATTTCAGGCATTATCTACACTTCAATTGTAAGTGAATTATTCAATTAACAATTTCTAAATTCGTCTTTTTAAATATAAATAATAAGTGTCTATGCGAAATCCAAAGTTAATTTTTTAGTTACAAATCTTTTCTTAATTATCTCGTAACGATCAAATTTGTTTGTCAACCGTATTTGTTTGACAAATTAAAGCATTTTAAATTAGCTCAATGCATTAAATAAACAGATAATGAGCCAAAACTATTACAGTATTTATAATTTTTAATTAAATGGCCAATTATGTATCATAAGGGAGGATTCAAAGCTGTCGTTTGGGCTGATGCCTGGCAATTTGTAATAATGACAATCACCGTATTACTAATCCTAATTAAAGGTGCGATCAACGTTGGAGGAGTAAGTGTAATATGGGAAAGACTTGTTGCTGGCAACAGATCACAATTGTTCATGTAAAATAACCTTCACAATAAATTAAAAAACAAAATGACACCAATAATTTTAATGTACTGTATTTAGATGGAATGAAAACCAAAACACGATGTACACATTTTGGACATTAACAATTGCCAATCCAATTCTAAAAATTAGCTATGCAATTCTAAATCAGGCTGTGATGCAGAGATATCTATCAAATCCAACATTAAAAAGAGCTCAAGCGTAATATTTCAAAAAGTAACTAAAAAAACTAACAAATTATAAAACACTATCTGTTATATATTACAGTTCTTCAGTTGGAGTAATAATATCCATCGTATTATACGCAACGATTGAGATTTCTATTGGCCTTGTAATGTATGCTTATTACTACAACTGTGATCCTCTTTTAAGCGGACAAATCAAAAAACGCGATCAGCTAATAGCATACTTTTCAATGGATATTTTGTCATACTTAAAAGGTCTCTCAGGTGTTTTTATAGCAGGGTTGCTATGTGCATCTATCAGGTATGCCCTTATGACAGCTTATTTGAAATTAAAATGCACAATATACTAATTTATAAACAATGTTGTAGCACGATATCGTCCAACTTAAATTCCCTTACCATTGTAACAATATCGGATATAATAACCCCTTTGAAGCCTAATATACCCGAATCAACGTTAATAATATTATCAAAAATCTTAGGTAAACATCTATTATTTTATACAGAAATTAAGTTGTGTATTAAAAATTTCGAATATTCATAGTTGCTGTATTTGGCAGTTTGTGTATTGTTTTAGTTACTGTAATCGAAAAACAAGGAGGAATTATGCAGGTTTAAAAATTATCGTAACAATATTTAATAATTAAAAAAATAATATTTGTTTTAAATATTACAGTTTTTCTTCACCATAGTAGGATTAGCCGGCAGTCCAATTACAACCATAATAATTGTAGGAATGCTTTTACCTTGGGTCAACTCAAAAGTTTGTATATCAATTTAACAAATAAAAAAAATCAACTTAAGTCGATAATTGTAGGGAGCTATCGTTGGATTTTTTGCCGCCATGATTCTTCCATGGTGGTCAACGATAGGCAGAATGATAGAAAAAATGCCCGTGCCCCATGCTCCTTATAGCATTGAAGGCTGTGTTAACGCTACTACAGCATCAAACGCAACTTTAGTCGTTTACAGCAAATTATTTGAGAAGTTAGTATCATATCAACTAACCGAAATTAATAGCCATAATTCACACAAATCACTGAACAACTTGTAGAAATACACTCCAGCAATTTTATTCTATTCATCCGTTCTGGTACAGTGTATGGAGCATTGCAAGTGGAATTATTATAGCATTGCTTGTTAGTAAAATAACAGGTAAACATAAAAATAACAACCTCCAATATAAAAATACTGAAATTGTAAAACAATTTTAGGGTTTGTAAAATTAAGCGAAGTCAATCCAGATCTTTACTTCCCATTTATTAGAAGTTATCTTTTAAAACGTCGTTCATATGCTGACGACAAAAGAAAAAGTAAGCAATAGCTTAGTTATAAAATAAATACTACAGAATTGTTAAAATTTGTTTTCTAGATCAAACCGAGTTGGTGGAAAAGGCACTACTTTCAAAAACCTACAGTAATGATGAAAATAAGCTGACTTTAAAGGGTTTAGCGTAATGTTGTATTACACTACATTTCTAACTATACTTTTGTTTTCACAAAATGCAAACTTTTAATAAGCTTAACTGCTGCACACAAAATTTCAACTACCATAAAAACATGAGTTAATACGTAATAAAACTTCTTTTATAAATAATTTCAATATGCAATGTTTATAACTCATTTTGTATTCTAATGGCAAAAATAAAACCATAAGTGAAAAGTACAACCTGACTATCTGTTACTAAGGGTAATAAATTAAAAATTATGTTTAATATGGTACCTTTATATCGGTAAACAAATCATTGTGTTCTATCTTAATAAAAAGTTGCTTCCCAACACTTTACAAAAAAATCAAACATTATAGCTATAAATACATTTTATATTACACTTTAAATAGCTATTTAAATTTTAAATAATTATTTAAAATTTCTCAATACAATTGTAATCGAATTGTAATACAATTGTATAGCGTTAGTCATTTCTAAACAAAATAGTAATAAAGCATTATCGATCATCAAGCATCAACTGACGAGTAAAGCCAATTTGTGCATATTAAAGAATCTACCATATTCACTTCCACTTATCTAATATTAGAGACATTTTTTCCTGTACCAATAGAATTACTGCGCTCTCATCTGCTATTATATATACGTTTGAGTAGTATAAAACCCCTATCACAAAGCACTGCTGCATTCAAGTGAAACACGCCACAAAGCTCAATCATTCACCGCCCAATCACTCTATTGTTAATCTTGTCGCAATTTCAAGCTCTGAATTTATGTTTATTAAATAAACCCTAACGACGATCACTTTAAAATAATAATATACATCGATGATAGAAACTTATAAGTTTTAAATAAATATAAAAAAAAACATGTCCAGTGCTCCAGCTAGAGTATCTAGTTTAAATTTCCAAGAGAAACGTCGACAACAGGAACTACAATGTGTCGCGTTGGATCTCAGTACATCTAACTCCAATAGTAATAATAGATATGTGGCTGCTGGTGCCACTTCTAAAGATCAGTTTTACTTTAGCAACATGCTGCGTAACATGGTGCCTCGAGAACAAAACGACTTAGCAACATGGCAAGTTCCAATTAAATCCAATTTATACTGTTTTTCAAGGAAATTAAATCACTGGCCTCTAATCAGTCGCGGATGGCCACTTGCTAACCAAAGTGATACTTCAGGGTCAATCTTTACCCATCCGCTCTGCAAACAACTAGGACGCCACAACAACAGCTGGAAATGCGCGTCAATCAAAACTGAAAATCAACAAATTGAACCGGTGTCAATTAAACCAAATGCAAACCAATGTCAAGCGAAAATCAAGCGAGATTTTGGATTAAGTTTGAAATCCAACAGCCGTTTTCGACTACGTCATACGACAGCCTTTCGAACGCCTTCGACGGTTACAAATGTGCCCAAATGTCTACAACCGAAAACTAAAATGGTAAATGTACGCTATATCATGAAAAATATGTATAGTATTTTCAAGCCTAATAGAAAACAGTCGTTAAACAACAAACAAGACATTAATACGAGTAGTTCAGCAGAGGACATTAAAGATGGTAAAATGCATGGACACGAAAATGAAATCTCAAAAAATGATAAGCCACCTTGCAAAAAATTTTCAGCACTTATCGGCTTAGAAATCGTAGTCGATTATGTTAAGCATAATGATCAACATTAATTCTCTAATTATAACAATCTCAAAATATTTAAAATTGACTTAATAAGATAATAAATAAAAATGATCATTGTTCACATAATATAATACTGTAAAACAGTGGTACTCAAACATTTTTAAAAGTAAATATTTTTGGCTCTTCACTCAACTAAAATCATTTTTCAGGGAGCCCCAAAATGTACTGTACTTTGGCTTAAAGTTCCACTAAAAGTAAAATTCGTTAGTTGGACAGTAAAACTCTTTCTGTGTCGCAAGTTTTACTATCCCTAAACACTAATTTAAAAAATTGGTAAACCATCGATTTTAACTAATGTATAATTACGCCTCAACCGAATTTGCTCTAAAGCGCACCACACGCTTTGAGAATCACTGTTATGGAATAACCAACATCAATTATGAGATTAAAAACGAGAATTAATAAGATACAACTGAGCAATAACAACTGTTCAATAACACCAAACTGATGAAATAACACAATTTTGCATTTTGTTTTGCGTAAAACAATTCTGTCTGGGCAATGATCAAATTTAGTAATAACCTTTGGGATAGATAAAATGTTTCTGGTATCTTAACAAAAATGCATAAAAAATTTAAAAACATAATACAAAATATTAGTTATACATTCTTCCATGATAAAAAAAGACCCACAATTTCAAAGTTTCACAAAACTCTAAATTTGGCCATGGTTTGATTTAATGATTAATATTTTGCGCACGACTAACTGCCTAACTTTACCAGACTCGTTTGACACAAACAGAATACCAACAATATATTACCGTTTTTTATTTAAGCTTAAATTAAACGTTTATATGAGCGATTTGTAACTTTCACGTTATGCAAATTTTACCATCAGCTTGCGTGTTTATACCAAAGTGCATAAACAATGCTGGCTTTGTTTTTAAATAACGTTCGAAATGATCATTCTACTGTATTGAATTATAACTAAACTCACACGTATAAATTGCGGCTTTCTATGTATTTTGTATTCATATAAAAGAAATTGGCAACAGTTATTTTGCTATAATTTTTCAGCACTAAAATCAGTGTCGGCTGATTAAAGAGACAGACACATGCCAATTATAATGAGCAATGCTTCTCCAAAGTCATCGCTTTACCTCTCATCTTTCAATATAGCGTGACTAATTCGTATTATTAAAATATACCGTGCATTCACCGTCATGTATACGTAATATACACCTATAAATATGTATTTCAATATTAAAAATAAAATAACGAGCCTTCCGTTTTATGTATTTATTGTTGATACAAGCAAGCCGCGCATTTTTGTCTCGCAAACCGACACAAACAAAATAGAAGTAAATTGCCAGGGTGTGTGATACGAGCATCATTCAAATTTCTTGTTCTAAATTAAAAAGCCCTTCGCTCTCCTCTCTCTTCTATTATCAAGTACTGTAGTCGATAGGTGTAACTAACAAGCATTTGTAATTCACCGACTACACACAATACATACCATAATTAGCTGTGAATACGATTAGAGTGGAAAGCAATTTCATGAGACATACAGTACCGAAAATATAGCATAAACTGCTTCGACAGAATGACAATATTCTAATTGATAAATTATAGCAAATCGACGCTAACACATAAAACATCAACATTATGTTTTTACCAATTTGAAAACGCATTTACCGTATTAAAGACAGCATTTCCCAGCTTGTTAATGTAACTTATTTGGTTTGGTCTTTAAATTTTTTGTGCTCGAGATAATGCTTTACTTGTGTTTTAACACCCTAAAACGGTCACTAACCACTGTAATAACTCAATTTCATTATTTGGATATACTAGATAGTACCTACAATAAATATTCACGTTTCTGAAACCACAATAATTATGATTAATTCGACAAACAAGCAATATCATGAGGAAACTACTGTATGTTGCACAATAAATTTTCGCGGGCCTGGAAACTATGGCAGCAGTGCCACAATTTACCATTAGATTATGCAAGACAACATACACAACTCAAATAAGTAGGAAGTTACTTTACAAAATAACCATTTCTTATTACTGATTATGTTTTTTAAATAAATATTTGGACCTTACTAGTTATTACATACCATTCAGTTGGCGATATCTTACTCTCAATACCAGGCAATTAATCAGCTGATCTCTAATCATAGAACGCCGATTCATTTCTTCGGCACAGTACAGCACATCAACCAAACGAATAATGGTTTTTCAATTCCATTTTCGCGTAATCATAGTCTTGTTTACTAATTATTACCGTAATCGAAATGTCGTAAATATCGTTTAAATAACTTTGTAAACGAACACACAAAAGTTTTGATGCACTATAGATTATTTACAGCGGCAGCCATTACAGTATTAGAACGTTTCTCGTAATTTTGAAAAACCGGCGTTACAGTTTCACCAATACTTAAATGTTTAAACTACTGCATAGTAATACAATTTTCGATTATAATAATACAAATGTTGAACGCGATTATATGTTATACAGTACCGGTACGCCAATTTAGAATTGTATCTGACAAACTTACCGGTACCGGTACTTGACAATTTGAATTTATCACTACTCGGACGTTCTAAAAGATCGATTACACACTTGTGGAAGTTATGGCGGCTCATGCAAGACACGACGGTTTGAAAGCTCTACTCAAATTTAAACTGATCATCTGGATAATAATGGGCGTACGGAATAAATGCAATGTTTGGTAAATATTTAATTATAGGTTATGATTAATATAGTATTACGTAATGTTTGGTTTTTAATTTACTTAATAGAAGACATGCTATCAATCAGCCTAGAAAGTATAGTTTCAACGGCTAGAGACAAACCTCAGCCCCTATCACTCTAACTTCATCGTAAGCATTCACAGTAATTATTAAGTTTATAAAATGATTTCTTGTAAATTATTTTTACTGTACAAATATATATTTTTTAGTTTTATCGTACGGTAGACTTTCTATGACTCGACAATGTGTAAAGCTCTACCATACTTGGCAACATTATGCTGTATTCATTTACGAAGTAGGAGATTACAAGAACCCGCACAAGAAAAGCAACTACATTTAATGTAAATTTGACTATTTAGATTACAGGACTGTACATGGAAATTGCAAACCAATGAAGTAATTTTATATTTAAATTGACTAAAGAAATGTTACCGTACCGTGATTAATCTATCACCTACGCGACAATAACTTCATAATGTTTTATCGATTGAATTCGATTGGCCGCTTGGTAATTAAGTAATCTTATTAAAAACATAAGATCTAAAGTACTCTTAAAATCCTTTTACTTTTTTTGTCAAGCAGTTTCACCATGCAGCTGTTAAGTTTCTGTTTAGTGTTGATTTTTCCTTTTCTCTGTACGTCAATGCCAGAAAATGTAAGTTACAACTCCAACAAATAGAATTTTGGTTTTATTGCTATTCAGAATACGTTATTTTAATTTTTTAGGATACAGATTGCCCGGTCACCTTTTTGTTGGTAATATTTTAACAAGACTACTGTATTTAAGTACATGGATAATAACAATCGTTGCTGTGTTTGACTAGGGCAATTCCTATAACGCTACATTAGAGAAATGTGTTAAGAAGTCGATTTCTTCGAATCCTAGTGTGACACATGATCGTGTGATTAGTGGTATTCACAAATTGACAGAAGAAAATGATGAAATGTCAATAGATGATGAATTGACCAACGTTGAAAAAATCGTAAGTTGACCATAAAATTACTTTAAAAAGCAACCTAATTGGTTGTACTAAATTGTGTCTGTGTAACATCATTCTGTATCATAAGAAATTGTTAATTACTAATTTTACTGTATAATTTTCAGGCGGTTATGAAAGCTTTAGAATGTATTCGTGTGGAAGTTTTGGAAGTATGTAAAGTCTGGGATTAAGTTCGTTTAAGTGAATAAATGTCAAAATACTAATCTTTTTGCATTTTAGATTTCACCGAAATTTGCCTTGATAAGTTATGATTGCTTGGCCACTAAGGTCTCTGTAAGTACAGTTACTCAGTAAAACAAAACGCTATGTAGTAACTGCTAAATATAGTTACTACTGTATTACTAAGGCATTCACTAAATAGTTCTACATCATGTTTTTAGGATCGAAAGGAGCTCCTTAATTGTGTAATAAAGAAGATTAAAGAAATACCAGTAAAGATTTGAGTTATAAATTGGACTTTTTGCCACTTTTTAATATACTGTACTTTCTTTTTCTAGGCTTGCTCGGTCTTGTTTAATAAAGCAAAAAGAAGCGTCTCACCTGACGACTTAAATCAATTCGGAAACATTTTGTTTGGTCTACCAATTGGGTATAACGTTCAACCGTAAAAACCATAGGAAACAGCCATAAAGTTTTTATAGAGTATGGTAACCAAATTCTAAAAAATACATTTTGGTTATTGCATGTTTTCGAGTAGAACTTTAGCGACCATTAACGTTTTTTTATGCAGATGTAAGTAGCTTAGTCTTAAGTAACTTCTAAATCACGATTCACGATGGAAATGAAACCAAATTCTAACGCCAATACTACTAAATATTATGAAGATTGTAAGTACTTATCAACAGCAATAAAATTTAATTACTAAAATGTTGAATAATTTAACTATTAAATAAAGTTCACGATTCGCAAGCTAAAAATCGGTTGCGGTTTTTCATGTATTATGTTTCATGCATTATACAAACAGTAAGAATCAAAACAGTCATAAAATTGGATGTCAGAGATAAAATTTGATATTCGATACTACATCACTTCAAAATAAATAAAATGCGAATGAATTCTATTTAATAATAATCATTTACACCGCTTATACTGATAACGCTTATACGGATTAACTTGATAGCTCTGCTTTTTTACATTTTGCTTTTCATTTTTCATTTCTAGCAAATTGGAATTTCGTTTTTGAGTCAACTGTAACGCCATAAATTTTGACCTAGCAATGACATGTTATTCTAGTGTGATATGATTAGTCAACGCTTTTAATAACATTAAACTTTATTGCTACATTTTAATTCACCTTGAAAACTAGTCGAAGCTAAACATTGTGATCAGTTGATTTATTTGGATTGTATCGCAACGAATTCAGAATGGTCGTCTACAAAAATCACGATTGCCGCATTTCAGTTCTTTTAATTGGAGCTTTCTTCCTTATAACGATATTTGTATACGGAGGATCCATTTACAAGTCAATTGCAAATGTAAGTTATATAAAACTGATATTTAATCATGTTACTACTGTAAATTTAAATTTTATGCGTTTTTTTAGATGTTTTCCAAATGTCAACTGAAAGATTTTAAGGTTAGTATAACTAACTTTTTGTGTTTGATTACTGAAAATTTTGTACGATGTCTATCTTATAATTTTTTAAATTTCAAGAACATTTATAAGCAAAGTGTTGACAACTGCACAACGGTAGAAGAATTTTGGTCATTACAGAAAAATGAATCGATGTTTCTGTTTCTTACATCGTTCGAATCAATGTTGACTTCGGAAGAATTAAAACTGGTATGTACAGCACAGTTCAAGCCTTAAGTTTACTAATTTCATACAATTTCTACTTTAGAAAATTATGAAAGTTTATCATTGCGTGAAAGATTCTCTCTATAACGTGAGTAAATCATATCTTATTCAATTATAATAAATGGAGTAAATAATGATTATTTTTTAAATCTTAAATGTTTTACACAGAAAGTTCCTGGATATGCCATCATTCAATACGACTGTTTTAGGAATTATACAGTAACTCAATATTAACTTAAATTACAATGCTATTTCTGTCCTTGCTAATATTTTATAAATTAGGAATACTTACACGCTGATCACTGCATAAAAAGTAAAATTCAGACGGTAAGCGTATACTGTAAATGAGTGACTAAAAAATATAATTTGGTATGCGATATTAATACCGTTTTTCTATTTAATTAGATTTTGGAAGATTGCTAAGCAAAGCCATTGAGTTTGTCTAACTGCTACTGTACAGTACAATATTTTGATAACGATGATAATACGAGTTTTTATCGTATGTTTTGCTAAGCTATTGTCAAGATTTAATTATAAATTAAACCAATATAGTAAGTCTAACATGATAAATGTCACAACATATCTAAATTACGTAATCTAAAAAATATTTAAATCTGTTAATGGTACAGCTTTTTCGTGCATCTTGTTTTCTTACTTTTCCATGACTTTCATATTTTAAAGTCGTTATTTACTTAAGAGGAAAAGAAACATTTACATGTTACGTAATAAAATGTTGCACAATCATTTGAAGCCCTATTGGTTTAAAGTGAAATTGATGACATCGTCGTTTTTTAATGAGTGTTCAGCTATTAAACTTTATTCTGACGAGTTTGGGCAATTGTGTGTTGGTGTTTATAGCCACGTTCAATTACTAAGTCATACGAATAATACTGAAATACGGTATATCCCTAATACTAAATATATTTCACAATCATGAGGTCCTCATTTGCGTATTTTATGACAAGTTTTTTATTAATAATAACCGCTAAGGATTTGCAGGTAAGAATTATAATTTAAAGTTTTAACTTTTTTTAATGTAAACTTTAAAACTAGGATAAACCCGAAAAATGTCCAGATCTTGAAATTAATGTAAGTATTTACTTCAACTGGTATCTGAATTTATAGATTAATTTTTTCTGTACTAAAACTTTATTTTTTATAACAGAAAATGTTCAATAGCACAATAGAAACGTGTATCCAGCAAGTTATTAGCCAATCAAAATCTGGAATTTCACATGATCGAGTACTCACTGGTCTTTACAAATTATTAGGAATGCAAGATTATATCACAAAAGATGAAGAATTGACTGATAATGAGAAAGTTGTTAGTATACAGTATATTGCTTACTTTTTGCTGGCAATCTTTTAATAACATAATACTGTATTAAAAAGGCCGCTGTACAAGTAGAAAGTTGTTATGGAATGACTTATAGAAAAGTAAGTGTCAATATTAAATAAAATAAACGTTGAGTGAGTCGTTTTCATTTGTTTTACATTTTAAAAAATATTTAGTTGTTTCCTGATTATGCCAAAATTGAATACGAATGTTCAATTGAATCCTCTCCATCGGTATGTTAAACTTGCAAAATAAGAAACCTATTATTAACGTTAGAAATCCTGAATTTCTAAATTTATTTAGACTCAAGAAGAGTTAGAAGACTGCAAAGACGAAAAGCTGAAGAAACTTCCAGTAATCATATCTATTTTGTTATATTGATTATGTTGCCTGTATTTTAAGATGTTATGAATTTCTTTTTTAACTTTTCAGAGTTGCGCAAGATTTTTTTACAATGCGGAAAGATTGTAATCTGACTATTAAGCGGATGCTTAACTGAATAAATAAAGCGTAAAATATTAAATAACGATACAAAATAAATGGAAATTAATTATTGTACATTTGTATAACTGTAACTTGACTTTCGCAATTTAGAGGTTTTAATAATTGCAATTGTGTGAATTATCCGATCATTCATTTTTTTAAAATAATCATAATTATTAAACTCGGCGAGTATAATTCCAGAATTAAAACAAATAAAGCTCAACTGATAAACTCATAAAATAAATGATTTTTATAAGTTGCTTTTGGTTAAAGTAAGATGTTAGATAATAAAGTACTACAGTAAAAAACATTGACAATAGGTAGACATACCGGTATGCCTATCATATGACTTACACAGTAGCGTCAACTGCTGACTACTAAAGTATTAAATGTTATAAATTTTTACCACAGGAAAAAAATCGATTAATATTAAATCTTTATTACTATTTGTTCAATTGCGAAATACTAGCTGGATGGTTATTGGTTACCCTGAAACTTAAATATGAGTATAAAACTACAAACTGAAAACAGGTGTCAGATCTTATTTTGTCAACTTACAGATCAATTTCCATTTATTTCTTATCTTAAAGGTGCCATTGTTTACGCGTATATCTACTGTACATTTACGTCTACGTTACTTTCAACATGAAATGGTTACTTGTTTGTCTAGTCTTAATTTCATTTAAGACACTTTACAGTACAGCTCTGCCTACCAATGTAAGTTTAAAATATAGTTTTACTTGATTAAATTACTTATCGTAACTTTTATTTTTCTAGGATAAGAGTTGCCCACATATAAACGTACCGACCATTGTAAGTACTCTGTACTATGCACATATAATCTTGATTTCTTGTGTTTTATTTTGTAAATTAGGAAAACGTAAACGAAGCAGCAGAAAACTGTGCTCGAAAAGCAATTGGTACAAATGAAGTTGATTTGTCTTTTGACCGTGTGATGAATGGTTTCTACGTGTTAATTAATCAGCCACAAAATATTACAAGTGACGAACCATTGTCCGGTAAAGAAAAAAATGTAAGTTTAATACAATCATTTAAATTTTTTATTCTTGAACTAATATTATATCAATATGTAGGCGGCATTATTCACATTGAGCTGCTTTAATATGAAAATGAATGAGGTAAGCAAACATTAATTTCTAAAAAAAAAAAAAAAGGTTTCTGATCTTTATAATATCCAATAGGATTATCCTGAGTTGGAACAATTAATATACGATTGTATGTCGGAAAATATTAATGTAAGAATATTTTATAAGTTATTATTGTGTTTTTGTAATAACTAATGGGTCAATTTATAGTTCTTAAATTTCGTGGTAAGATGTACAAGTGATAAACTTTCTAAAGTAAGAGGCTTTCATTTGTTATACGGTATCTACTAAAGTAAATAACTAACCATTATTAATTTATATTTTAGATGTGTTCAACGTCTCCCAGTGATTCAAAAACAAAACGAAGCGCTGAATTTGATCATTACAGCCGTTTTGCCAGTG
Source organism: Helicorthomorpha holstii (assembly GCA_013389785.1). Classification (NCBI taxonomy): domain Eukaryota; kingdom Metazoa; phylum Arthropoda; class Diplopoda; order Polydesmida; family Paradoxosomatidae; genus Helicorthomorpha; species Helicorthomorpha holstii. The sequence continues at coordinate 27,527,348 of JAAFCF010006680.1, forward strand.
CTTTTTACGGTGTGGCATTCAGTCAAGCTCTGAATATCCAGTAAAACGTTTGCCTTATTAAAACAAGTCTAGTATAATTATACTGGTTTATTGTTATACACCGTTTACATAAACTATATACAGTAGTTATTAAGAACCCTATTAATTATAAACTAACAACGAATCGTTTACATAAACTAAATAGTTATTAAGAACTCTATTAATTATAAACTAACGACGAAGTTATAGGATTAAACATGTCATTTTGTAAAATGCAAATAATTGGATAGTCCATCATTTATTCAGGGAAAACTACGCACGTTTTCAATTCTTGAATGGTCAAACAAAATATTATTCTTTTTGCCTACTTAGATGTTGAAAATGACTATAAAATATCTTTTAACACTAGTATGACGATCGGTTGATATCTTTAAATAGAACCACTGTATATTTTAAAATGGTAAATAAAAAAGTTTCAAAATTTATGAGCAATGTTTTCTATGAAATTTTAATGATGAAACCCTTAAAATGAGTAAGTGTTAAGTTTTTTTTAACACTTCCTAATTATAAACATCATTTTCTGTTGGCGAATTTGCACGATAATGTTGTCTGCATTTTTATTGGCTAAACTAACTTTGTGTTTTTGTATATAAATATATCTGTTCTTGTAACAATTTGGCACTTTCGATTTTGATATTACTGTAGTAATAATTTCACCGGTTCAACATGCAACGTTTACTTGTTTGTCTGCTCTTGACATCATTAATTTTATTCTGCACGGCTCAGGATGCAACTGAAGTTAGCAAAATTTTATTTAACTAAATAATCTGTTTAGTTTCATTAATTTACAACTTTTCAGAATAAAGACTGTCCAGATTTAGCGGAAGATGTAAGAATTCACAAAACATAATCCGATAAAAAAGCTAAGATTGATTTGCTTAAAATATAATTTATTAGGGATACCAAGCAGAAGTTGAAGAAAAATGCGTCAGAGATGCGGTTGACGCCAACAGTAACTTGTCGTTTGACAGTGTAATAAGTGGATTGTACCGTCTGACAAACCGAGAAGAAAATGTCACAACTGATGAAAAATTAACAGAAGAAGAAAAAGTGGTTAGCATATTATGAAAATATTGTTTTACCAAACTTAACTTTTATGTCATTTTAAACTAAGGCGGCATTGAACGCACAACAATGTAGCAATTCCGCATTTAATAAGGTAAGAAAACATTTTGTTATTTTACAAACAAGATTTTCAGATTTAATCATGACGTTGATTATAACCATTATTTTAATAGGCATATCCCAAATTCGCCGCAATAATGTACGATTGCTCTACAGAGAATACAAAAGTGAGTAAATAAATTATAAACTTTTAAGATATAATGTTATACAAAACAATATTTTTAGGATAAAGCTGCCCAGATGATGTGTTTATTTAACAGACGCTTTGAAGTATGTTATTTTGTAAATAATATTTTTATTAGACATTATGTTTTAATGACCTTTTGCATTTTAAGGTTTGTCCAAAATTGCCCATTGGCAATAAAGAGAAACGTAGCATTTCATCTTTACCCAATATCTTTTAAAGATTTCTACTCTTGTTTTAATATTTAGCAATATGTCTTCAAAATATGAAATACGTTACTCATTGTTATTGTTATTTTAAAGTTTAAAATTTAAAGCAATGTAAACATGATAAAGTAGTTGAAGAAAATAAAAAACGATTTAAAGTGCGCTTCGTTATAGATAAAAACTGACAATTAACAAAATAGTTTTACCATGATTGCTTGATGGAAGTGATTTGCTAAATAAAATTTCAGCTCAAATAAGTATTGTGTAGTAATAATTCTATTCGGTTTTTCTCCAACATTATTTACAAGGGCAACAATTGTAATGTCAATAAGAAGGACCGACGTACTAATGTAAAATATAAACAAATTTCACATTACGAAAACTTTTATTTTGCTAATATGGTAACTGCTAAGAGCATGCACAATCGGAAAAATTATCATTTCCACTAAAAGTTTTATTAAAATCTAGCTTGTACCAACTTGTACCGTAATTAAATTCAAACAAAATCTTACTACCCGTATTACTACCAATTTTTAAAAACATTTTCTATGAAACTGGAACTGTATACTGGAAGTAGAAAATGACAAATGAGTGTCAAAACGATATTGTAACTCATTAGAGCTATAATCCAACCAATTACATTATGCTGACTTAACGCAAACTATATGTTCTTTTTATGTTTGTTCCACATGACTCATAAAACAAAGGTGGAAAACGAAACAAAAAAGATTTTCACAATTTATCATCTAGTCACAGTTAATTCATTATGCAATTCTAAATTTTATATTGGATATGTTGAACTGTAGTTCTATTGATCAGTTTTATCAGTTGTAGTTATAAACTTGTAATAAGTTAACTAGGGCAGTTAACAATTTTTTAAAATTTCTTTATTAACAGCTATTCTTACTATTTTCGTTATTATCGTCATTGGAATTTTATTGAAAATTGGATAATGGTATCTGTTACGTTTCAATGTATCATATAAAGGATTTAATGTGACAAATTATTGAATTTATCAAATAAAATGTTGTACTGGTACTTATTACGTACAAAGGTTCCAAATTATAAATATAATAAAACCCTTGACAATTATTAAGAAGTTATTATTTCTTAGAATTAGCTTTGAATCATTTTTACCATTATTTTTCCTTATAAAATTGGATCGTTAACCAATCATGAAAAATCATGCATAAAACTTTCTCGTGGATTACAATAATGATGTAGAGGAAAAAACAAACAAATGATTGTTAAAATCATAATAGCCTTTTAACCAATCATTAACACAATACAGTATTTTTGCTGAATTTTCAAAAAAAAAAAGTATATATAACTTATAGTTTAGTCAATATTAATCATATCTAAATTTTTAGTGATTGTACTAGCTACACCACTTTAGATTAAGAAAGCATAATCTGACATTTCTTTATAGAGATTTGGGATTCTTTAAAACCGTTTCAACATGAAGATTGCAGCAATTATTTTTCTGATCTTTGCATTTATTTTTCTCAGCTCAGCTCAGTCAACATCTGCAAGTTTTAATCAGCTTATTGTACCAACATTTAATGAATAATAATTATTTGATTTTATTTTATTTTGCTTGTTTTCTAGAAAGATGAATGTCCTGTTTTATTAAATAATGTAAGTTTCTGTTTACATTATTATTACCAAATTGAAATAATAAAATGTTGGTGTAAATATGTATTTAGGATGTTTTTAAAGAAATCATTGTTAAGTGCGTTCGTCGTGAAATTGACGCTAACAATGAGTTGTCGTATGACCGTGTCATTAGTGGAGTATATCTGCTAAGAAACCTTCCAAACAATGTTACAACAAATGAAACGTTGTTGGACGAAGAAAAAAATGTAAGTACCGGTATAGTGCAAAGATTTTGAATTTTAATGAAATAATAAAGTGAAAGAAATTTTAAATCGATAACATTGATATAGGCGGCATGGACTGCGAATACATGTGTTACTGCAAAAACTAATGATGTAAGCAAAATTTGATTTAAAATTACGGTAAATGACTATCAATCAAATGTTTCCATTAAATCCAGGCCTTTCCTGAGCTCTACAGAATATATTACGATTGTACTGTTGAAAATTCTGATGTAAGAAAAATATCTTCAAATAATAATAAAAATGCATTATCACAATATTTTATCATTTTTAGGATACCGATGACTACTTTTACTGCACGTACATGAGAAAGAAACAAGTATTGTATTCTTAAAGAATGTTATTAAACATCATTTATAACAATTTGTTTCATTTTAGGCTTGTAAAAAGCTCGGATACAATTACAAGATAAAACGCAGTGTTTTATTTGACCACCACAACAAATTAAATGCTTTTCATGGTTTAAATGCTTTCCATGATAAGTTCAGCAACGTTTTGTAATTTGATTTACAATGTTAAATGACATTAACGGGAGTTGATAATGTTGTAATGTAGAATCTTTGAATTTTAACTGTAGTTTAGAAATGTTTTAAGTTTAAATTGTTGATTTTATCAAATAGATATTAAAATTAAATAGTTGGCAAATTTGTTTTCATTTTTATTGGGATTTTTAAAATCATTTTTAATTGATTGTACAATCGAATAATTAAACGCTGGGTTTCTATACAAGAAAACATTGTTACCGGTACACTAAAACATTTTTCTCATTCACCTATGACATAATGATCAATTATTAGTGTCCAATATATTTTAAACTTAAATGATTATAATATGAAGATTTAAATGTTAAAATAATTGAAAAAATACAGTATTAGGAAATACCAAGCAATTCATTTGGTAACTTTTGTGTGACAATACTGTTGTTAGTGAATTAATTACACCATCAGTACTAGTATGGTTAATAACTACTGTAAGCTTAGTATCATTAATAAAATAATTGGTTGTTACTTTTTTTTCTTTATTTGCATGTTAAAATAAATCGAAATTATCGTTATTTATATTTTAATCAAGATTTGATTAATTAAGCCTGTTAAAATTTGGTTTATTCTTTAATTTAACTTTTTAAAAGCATACTAAACTTATAATTGGATTTAATAAATGCTACAAATCCATCCAAAGTTTATTTTGATTTATTAAATCCAAAGTTATAAAACATTTAACAACAAAAACTGTAAAATCTTTCAACAAAGCTTCAAGCCCACAAACCACAAACGATGCCAAATTATTTCAAGTCCTAATTTATAATCAGCTTTTTTTAACGGCAACATCTAGTTCCATCTATAACAGATATTATTATTTAACCAATAACAATTCGATTATCATAGTTATACAACCAAACTTCATAATGATTTAATTGCTTGTACGTGTTAAGTAATTATTAGCATATAACTTACAAAATTGATATAAGGAAAAACAGATAATTACCAAAATTATATAGCTCTTTATCCAATCCCAATACAGTACTATATTTTGATGATATTGAAAAAAATTGATATAAAAGTAACTTATATACAGTATATTTAATATTAATCATATTAGCCAAGATTCATAATGATTGTACTAACTATACTTTAAACCAAGAATACATTATTCTACTGTATTTTATTTTTTATTTGCAAAATCTAACGTTTAATTACACGATTTAAAATTTCAGATTATTTTCTAACATTCTCAAAAATACTGTAGTTTCAACATGAAGATTGAAATTGTTTGCCTAATAATTGCGTGTATTTTTCTCAGCTCCGCTCAGTCTGAGCTTGTAAGTTTAGATTACCGATATTTAACAAGCAATTTTTGTTCACTTGTTTTGTTTGATTTTCAGAAAAGTCATTGTCCTATTTTAGTCAAAGATGTAAGTTTTCGAATACAATTATTGTGGATTTAAAAGATATGCTATCAATGAAATTGTACATTTAGGAAGTTAATAATGAAATGATTGACAAGTGTGTTAAAAAAGCAATTGGTACCAACAATGAGATGTCGTATGATCGTGTCATTAGTGGTTTCTACCGGTTAAGAAACATCCCAGAAAATATTAAAACAAATGAACCATTAAAGGATGAAGAAAAAAATGTAAGTGTATTGTATTCGTATTGAACATAAAATATAACAAAGTGTACAAACATCTATTATAGGCGGCATGGACCACTTATTACTGTGTTTATGAAGCAATTAACAATGTAAGTAAACTGTAGTTTAAAATTCCATATTTTTAATTTGAATATTTTCATACTGCATAAAACCCAGGGCTTTCCTGAGCTGTTCAGAATAAATTATGATTGTAACGCTGAGAATCCAAATGTAAGTAGATTATATTGAAAACATTATTATTATAGAAAGTTAATCAAATGAATCTATCTTAAGGATACTGGTGACGCCATATATTGCATGAACAAAAACAAGAAAAACGTATGGTTTTCTTAAACCACTTTTAGTAATCATTATAATGAATAACTGACTATATTTCAGGCTTGTCAATCGCTTGGATACAAGTATGAAAATTAACGTGGTTCATTTCACCATCACAATAAATTCAATGCTATCCATGACTTAAAAGTTACTTAGAAATTTTCAACGTAATTGTAGTCGTACTAGTGTTTGTTGAAGCTTTATTTTGTTTATTCTTTTAAACAAATATTAAAAATGGCTTGTAATAGTTGAAAACTTTGTTTTAATTTATTTACTAAAATATTTTAAAACCGGTTCGATTCCATGTTACGTGGAAATATTTTTGTCGTATTCATTAATGATATAAGTCTCTAATAAAAACTTTTAAATAATTTTAAAATAGAGAATACAAATGTAATAAAAGCTACAACTTGTTTAATTTACTGTATAACTATTTGGCTAAACTAACCTAACTCTTAACCACAATATCACTAATTAAACCTAAAAAAATTAAAAGATGCGCATTTTAAAGTGCAATAATTGAACTTCATTTATTTCTGGATACACATTACGCTACCATATCGTATATAACTGACTACTACTGTACAGATGCTAAAGTAGTTTCCAACTCAAATAAATCAATGTAAATAGAAAACTAAATTAATAAAAGTTAATATATTTTAAAAAAATATATAACTAGCAAGCTTGATTCATTTGAATGTACTAGATTAGTAACTTAATAAAAAGATGTAAGCATCAAACATACGGCAATTATTAAGACATATCTAATTAGTTTTAATTTTATACATTTCGTAAACTTACTGTATATGGTTTGATCACTCATAACAAAATTCTCAATAATAATAATTTAAAAATGCTTTCAATAAAATCCAATAGTAATCAAGGAAAAACAAATGAATGTCAAAACTATATAGCTCATTATCCAATCATAAATACAATTACATATTTTGCTGACAATAAAAAACCGGTGTATATATAGTACAAACTTTATAAACTCTTATATCGTATTTCGAATATCGTTTCAATATGAAGTTTATAATCATTTTTCTAAGCTTTGCATTTTCTTCGCTCAGCTTAACTCAACCTGAACTTGTAAGTTTAAGAAAATTATAAATATTTAATAAGCATCATTTACTAACCTAGTGTATTTAATTTACAGAAAAGTCACTGTCCTATTTTAGTAAATAATGTAAGTTTCTGATTACAATTGTTAAATTAGAGTGACATAATATCGTTGTGATTGTGCAATTAGGAAGTTTATAAAGAGATGATTGATAAATGTGTTCAACAAGCAATTGGTACTAATAAAGAAATGTCGTATGACCGTGTCATTAGTGGCTTTTACAGAGTGAATTATACTTTTAAAAATGTTACAACAAATGAAACATTAAAAAACGAAGAAAAAAATGTAAGTAACGTATTGAACATCAACTATAATAAACGATATAAGTTTTCAAATCTATTACTATGCTATTGTTATAGGCGGCATGGACCACTTACTATTGTGTTTATGAAGCAATTAACAATGTAAGTAAAATGTAATTAAAAATTCAATATTTCTGACTCAAATGTTTACATATCGGTACTAGGCTTATCCCGAGCTCTTCAGAATAAACTATGATTGTGAAGTCGAGAATCCAAATGTAAGAAAATCCTAATATAATTATTAACACAGAGTAATAAAAAATTACTTAATTTTTAGGATTCGGAAGACGCATCATATTGCAAGATTAAAAGAAAGAAAAACGTATTGTTTTTTATATACTTTAGTTTTAGTAAATATTATATTATAATGAAAAACTGACTATTTTTAGGCCTGCTTATCGCTTGGATACAAGTTTGAAGCTTAAAAAAGTGTTTTATTGCAGTACTACTACAAGCTAGAAGAATACAGTACTGACCATTAATTAATGTATTGCCTCACATTACATTAACGTTAGTTGATAATGTAGGAGTTGTAAAATAGTAATGTCGTCTTAATAGTGATTGTTAAAACTTAATATGTTTATTTGATAATAGAAATATTAAAATTACTTATAATAGTTGGCAAAATTTGTTTGAATGTTTTACTAGGGCTTTTAAAAACACTTTCCTTAATCAGTCCTTATTCTTAACAGAGTTATAAAGAATAATGATGTAATTTTTGAATACAAAAAACATTTTGAGAAACTAAGAGAAGTATTGCTTTCAAAAAATGTTAAATCTTTTTAAGTTTGTTCAAAATGGCTCACAAACAATATGTTAAACCCAAAGTGTTTCATCACAATTACAACAAATTAATCAATTCAGCATCAAATTTCATAAGAGTAACCGCTAGTCATTACAAGTTACATTGAAATGATTTAGTGGATTAATTACATAATAAAACTAATTTGCCTGACAAATTTCTTTTTATTTGGTTTATCTGTGTGTTTAAAACAAAGGACGATTATAGTACATTAAATTTATATGGTTTGGCTAATTAAAATTTCATGAAATTATGAATAACAATTTTCATGAAACTCGATGATGTTACAAGGAAAAACACATGAATGCCAAAACTATATTGCTCATTATCCAATCATTAATATAGTATTTTGTTTTGCTGAATTTTCAAAAAACAGTTGTATATATAATTCACAATATAACCAATAATATCTAAACTAAACACTAACTATATTTTAAACCAACAAGAAGATAGTAAGGTAATACTACTGTATATTTTACTTTCGATTTGTATCATTAGACTTTTCTTTACATCAAGATTTCAGACTTTCTATGATTCTTTGATACTGTTTGAACATGAATATTGCAGTTCTTTGCTTAATCGTGGCATTTATTTTTCTCAATTCAGTTCAGTCGACAATTGTAAGTTTATTTTACCAATACGTAAAGAATAATGAGCATTCATTGTTATCATTTATTTTTTCAGAAAAATGAATGTCCACTTCTAATAAAAGATGTAAGTTTTCAATCGTAATTCTTAAGTAAGAAATACAATGTAAAATGTTTTTATATTGATCAATTGGTGTACGAGTATTTAGGAAATTTATAAAGAAGTCGCTGATAAGTGTGTTCGACAAGCAATCAATGGTAAAAACGATAAGATGTCATATGACAGTGTCATTAATGGTTTCTACCGGCTAAAAAAAATCACACAAAACGTCACAAATACAGAGCCATTAAAAGATGAAGAAAAAAATGTAAGTAGACTAATGTATTAAATCTAAAATATCAAGTGCACGAGCTTTTAAAACAATTATTATATTATAGGCGGCATGGGCCACGTATCAATGCGTTTTAGCAAAACTTAACAATGTAACTAAAGTTTAAATTGAAATTTTTTTCATCCAAATGTTTGATTGTCTAATATTTCAAAACTAGATATTTCCTGAGACCTACAGAATTAATTTTGATTGCTATATAGAGAATCAAGATGTAAGTAAATAAATTAATTATTACAGTATACCGTAAACCATAATATTATTTAATTTTTAGGATGCTAACTACAATTACTGCCTATTTATGAGAGTGAAACAAGTACTGTTTTCTTTAAAAAATATTGTTAATAATAAAATTACAGTATAACCAACTACTTTTGCATTTTAGGCTTGTAAATCTCACGGAAACAGCAAGATGAAACGCAGTTCTTCATTTACTTACTCCAACAGCCGTTTCAATGCTTGTCAAATAGACATTCATTAATTGAATTTTCAATGCTAAACATTACATTATCGGTAGAACCGTAGTGCATTAATGTAGAACCGTTGTTGTCTTAATAGTGTTTGTTGAAAATTAATTGGTTGAATCAATAAAAGAAATTACTTATAATAATTAGCAAATTTGTTTTAATTATTTACTGGGTTTTAAAACCTTAAATAAATTGCCCAATCGAATGTTTTCTTAAAAATTTCGTGTCATTTTGAACTTCGTTTGACACCAACTATAGCATCTTAAGAAATTGTTTGGCCAATCAAAACCAAATAAAACTATGAGTAATCGTTTTTAAAACCGTTTTCCATTAAATCCAACCATAATTAAAGGAAAAGACACATGAAAGTCAAGACTAATCACTAACATTTTGCTGACTAATGCTTACTTTTTAAACAATTTTTCAAATAAGTATATAAAGAAATCATAATCAATGTTAATAATACTTTTAAGTTGTTGCACTAAGTCTATAACTAGATTTTCAATATAGTACGTAAAAAGTAGGCAAAAACATCTCAATTTAGCGTTTTCTAAAAATATTTCAGAACATTCTAGACACTTGAATACCGTTTCAACATGAAGATTGCAATTATTTGCTTGATATCTGCATTTATTTTACTCAGCTCAGCTCAGCTTGCACCTGTATAAGTTTTAATAAGCTCATTTTATCAGTACTTAACGCTCATTATTTATCATTTTTGTTTGTTTATTATCATTTCCAGGGAAATGGTTGTCCTATGATAATAACTGATGTAAGTTTCCGATGATAAAATCGAAATTGAAAAGACATGATATCAATCGTCATGCTAACTTAGGAAATTCATAAAGAAATTGTTGACAAGTGCATTACACAGTCAATTGGTACCAATGCTGAGATGTCATATGACCGTGCCCTTAGTGGCTATTACCGGCTAAAAAATATGTTAGAAAATGTTACAACAAATGAACCATTAAAAGAAGAAGAAAAAAATGTGAGTAGTGTTAAACCTAAAATATAAATTTACTGTATATGGATTTTTAAATCTATTATTGGTATTATACAACCATAGGCAGCATGGGCTACGTATCAATGTACTACTGCAGAATTTAACGCTGTAAGTATTTTTAAAATTAAAATAAAACGCTTGTTCTCCAACTATTTGCATAAAATACAGGCCTTTCCTGAACTCTACAGAATAAATTACGACTGCAATACCGAAAATCCTGATGTAAGTAGAATATTCTAAATTAATAATTTTAGCACATTGTTAAAATATTGTTTTTTTAGGATATTGATGATTATGTGTATTGCATGTATAAGAGAAAGAAACAAGTAATGTTTTCTCAAAAGAGTGTTATTAAGTATAATTTATAACAAATTTATTTTCGATTTTAGGCATGTAAAGCGCTCGGATACAATTACAAGATAAAACGCAGTGCTTCACTTCATCCCAACAACAAATTCACAAATACTTTTCATAATTTCAATCTCTACTAATGGGCTTTTCAATGCTGAATATTACATAATTTGTAGTTGATAATGCATTAAATACAGAAACATTGTAATCTTAATACGGTAGTGTTTGTTAAAGCAAAAATTGTCTAGATGTTAAGCAATATTTCAATCGATTTGTTGACAAATTGGATTTAATTTTTTTGTGATGGATTTTTTTCAAGAATTTTAAATAAATTGCGCAACTTAATGTTGTATTTTCACTCAAGAAATTATTGCGCAATCCGAACATTTCCATTTTTTCCTCATTTACCTCTACTACTGTGTTTTTATGATTGGTGTCCATTATACTGTAATTACATTATTTTAAAATGTATTTAATAAAAATTAGTTTTTGACGCTTCAAAATTTAACAAAATAAATAAACGTAAAATGCGTTGCACGTCGACGTAGCACTTTCCTGACAACGTAACCAATATGTAATTTTTAATAAGTTAATAAACTCTTTAATGAAATCTTTTCCAAGAATTCTAAATAATTGTATACTGAAATGTTGTTTTCATTACTGACAGGAAAGTCCACTTGACAACAGTACTTGTAGGTCATTATCCAATCACCTTTCTTATTTTTAAAAGACGAGCTTTTTTAAAAAAGAAAACAATACCGTACCGAATGAGTAAAGTTATATTTATTAGATTAGTTGAATTTTTATTGGTTGAATTAATCTTAAAGTAGACTATAAATACTGTAAGTCAGATAAAAAAGATTTGAAATATCAATTTTGATATTTGTGTTATTTGATGAAATCGTTGTCTATAGTATTTACTAGTTTGTAAAGAATAACATACTAATAACATTTTCAACATGAAAATTGTAATAATTGTTTACTTGATTTTTGCAACTACTTTACTTGTCTCAGCCCAGATCGAGAAGGTAAGTTTAAACTCTTTCGTTTAAACACTTTCTTAATAAGTTATTTGAATGTGTGTTTGTCATGTTTTCCAGACTAATGGATGCCCAGCTACACCAACTCCTGTGAGTATTCAGATACAATCTTCCTATCAAGTTGATAAAATTACTAAGAGTTAAATTTATTCATTTAGGAAAGCTCTAACAAAACGATTGACAAATGTGTTCGACAAGCAATCGGTACAAACACTGAAATGTCATATGACCGAGTCATCAGCGGTTTTCAACGGCTTAAAAATAGCCCAAAAGCCATCACAACAAGAGAACAATTAAAGGATGAAGAAAAAAATGTTAACATTTGTATTCTCAATTTAAAAAAATGCAAAAACCGCTTTTCTAAATAAATTACTTTTATACAAATATAGGCTGCATGGACTGTACTACAATGCACCAATGAAGCTTACAACAATGTAAGTAACATTCAATGTAAAATTAAACATTTCTAATACAAATGTTTATGTAATCAATAAATACTTAATCAAAAAATCAAAACAGGCGTTTCCTGAATTGTACAGAATAATGTATGATTGTAAGACAGATAATCCATATGTAAGAATATTTAAAAACTATACACTATTATCAAAAGCAATAATCTTATGATCTAATTTCTAGAGCTCAAATGACGGTTTTATACTTTGCCTGTTGGATAAACTAAGAGAAGTATTGTTTTCTTCGGTTATGCTAAAAATTATAACTAACTTAATTGTGTTTTAGGTTTGTTCAAGCAATATATCAAAACGAAGTGCTTCATTCAATAACTACGAAAGATTACTTAAAGATATTCACGATTTAGCATTTATCTAAGTCGCAGCTAAGCACTATACCAATTAACATACCGGTATACAGTATTACAGTATAAAACATGAAATTGTAACGGTTGCAATTGTAGCTAATAAAACCTAATAAAATTTATTTGTTGTCCATTTTTTTTTCTTTAGTGAAATGTTTACTAAATACAAACTTTATAATTTTAGTGGTGTATTATCGGCAACTAAAGTTCTGAATAAACCACTACCGTTAATATTTTAACTGATCATCATTTAAACGAGTAATTAAATCATTATATTAAGTTTATCGATAATATCTCAACTAACAAACAATCATTTCTTAGTAACCACAATTCTAATACCAATTACAAGTTTTAAAAACCTGACAATGACTAAAACTTAACTCATTTATTTAACCAAAAACATCTATTTTGCAACATCTATTTTAATCCGTTGTTTGGCCAATCAAAGATAAAACACAATTCTGCGTAGTAATTTTTAACAACATTTTCCGTTAAACCCAAAAATAATGAAAAGTAAAGGCAAATGAATGTTAAAAAAACAAAATTCCATCAATAGCATTTGCTGAGTAATGATGAGTGTTCAAAATAATGGACACCATTATAACATACAACACATACTGTAAATACGAGCACCGTATACTATGCAAGTTAAAAGTTTTAACGGTAGCAGTTGCACTGACTAGTATTTAAATAAACAAGAAAAAAAATTAAACAAAGTCACTTCTTAAACTTTCGATTTTATAGAGATTTCAGGACTATCTGGAGTTTTTAAATACAAAATGAAGATTGCCATTGTTTGCCTGATATTTGCATTTATTTTGCTCAGTTCAGGCCAGAATGCACCAGTAAGTCGCAAAAGAAATTTTCTTATTGATACTTAAAAAACAGTGTTTGTTATTTTTTTTTTTTTTCAGAGCAATAATTGTCCTATTATACCAACTCTTGTAAGTTGCTGATTACATTAATGCTAAATTGAAATGATATGCTATCGGTCTACAGTGTATATTTGTGAATTTAGGAATTTTGTAATGAAATGATTGATAAATGCGTTCGAAATGCAATTGCTAGCAACAGTGAGATGTCGTATGATCGAGTTATTAGTGGCTATCACCGACTAACAAAAGTCCCAAAAAACATTATCACAAATGAATCATTAACAAGTGAAGAAAAAAATGTAAGTATTGTATACGTCATTATCTTAAACTACAGTATAACCATTTAGATGAAATTTTAAATCTTACATTTTTATAGGCGGCATGGGACACAATCCAATGTTCTATTAAAGCATTAAACAATGTAGGCAAATTTTAATTTAAAAACAATTTCTGATCCAAACATTTAGTCATTTAAAAATATCAGGCTTTTCCTGTGCTCTACAGAATAAATTATGATTGTTATACCGAAACTACATATGTAAGATAAATATCCTGTTAAAATAATATTACTAGTAAATCATTACAACAATTTTATTGAATTTGTAGGATAAAGAGGACGTTTCATATTGCGTGTTTAAGAGAAAGAAACAAGTATTGTTTTCTTAAAAAGTTTTATTAAACGTTAAATTAAATTTTTACAATGCATAACTAATTGGTTTTTTTATTTTAGGTCTGTAAATCGCTTGGATACAACAGGATAAAACGCAGTAATTCATTTCATCCCTACAACAAATTATTAATACTATAAATGTTTTTCATAATTTAAGTTACTACTACACATGCTAAATAATTAAATAATTAGCACTAAAAAGTTTATCGACAGCACTTCAACTAACAAGTTACTAATTCTTAAAACTTTATTGGTTTACTTATTAAATATAGATATAAAATTTGCCTATAAACCAATTTTATGTGAAATTAATTCACTATGATTTTATGTATTGCGCAATTGAAAGTTAGGTTTCTACTTTTGAAAAAGTTGCGTCATCCAAATATTTTCCTCATTCACTACCATACTATAATTATAATCTTGGTAAATAATAACTAATTTAAAATGCAGTTCATTGAGTTTCCCAACTGTCTTAAAATGATGTAATTTTAAATTCAATGTCAAATATACAGTATGTGTCACAAAACATCAATTTGTGAAATCTAAAGATAGCTATAACTTGTTAATTTACAGCTGGGTTTTCTTTGGCTTGTAAAATTCTATGATCAATATATTACAGTTAAACAGTCTACTATTAAAAAAATTAAATTTTATTACGTCTACATAAAATGAATTTACATAACAATTCCCCGTGTACTTCCCTTCCGCATAAGAATATCTTTAATAATCATTTTATAAATACGTGTTCCACCATAGGATTATACACTTGAACTTGACGAGGAACAGAAAACCAGTAGCCACACTTATTATGAAATACACACACTTGAATCACATTCATTGAATTCTTATTATCGTCTCGATACATTTGATAACAATAAGTTTATAATAGGTTTCGCTATTTAGTATTTATTTTTCAAACCTTCTAGTAATCAACTAATAATTAACATTCTGTACCGTAATATACAATAAATCTCATTTATTGCACTTGTAACTGATGTAATTAAAAAAATTGGTAAGCAAAGTTTTCTTTGTTATTTACTGAATTGTTTTTAGATTGCAAAAAACAATTTCTACGAAATTAATAATACCAAAAAAAAGACACCTGAAAGTCAAAACTAAATTATAATGTAAACTTATTGCTCATTAGTAATTAGCATACTTGTAAGTCATTCCCCAATTACTGATAGAATATTTTATAGCATAAAGTAGCTAATTTATTTTTCAAAACAAAAGCATAAACTATGATTTGCTGATGCCAGTATTATACAGTATGTACTAGTTACGATCTATTATACGTTTTTACAATTTTGAATTATCGAGCAAACTGATGTAAAAAAGATGATTTACTAATAATTTTTTCGGATATCTTACAATCGTAAGACAACGACACAATTCCACGAAAAACACTTAACTTGCTTATGTGAAAAGATCTGATTTTTAGACACATAATAGCTTACATTTTCCTTTTACGTTCTCTAAGAGCTTAGTTCGCAAAAGTTTTAAAAATGCAATTCATTCGTTAAGTTCACCTTGCACAAGTACAGTCATTTTCAATATCAAAACGGATTATAAATCAGTGTTCCCTATTTAAAATGCCTTTAAATGATTGCGCCAAAGTCATTATTATACGAGTAGCAATCGTAGCAGTGATAAAACTGGCCGTTCTTGGTGGCATTTATGGACCGACATTATGGAATTATATGGTAAAAATACAGTAATGTTCTTAACATTTTAAAATAAATCGTTAAATAACCAATGTCTTCAATTCCAACAGACAAATGATTGCAGTAGAACAGCTATTTTAGTAAGGCATTTTCGTAAATACTTTTCATTTTACTTTGAAAGTGGTAAAATCTTAAAACTATAGGAAGCACGGAAAGAATCCTTAAAAGATTGCTCCAAAACTTTAAACACGGATTTAAGTCAACAACAAATAAACTTACTTAAACATTTTGAAGACACCCCCGAGAAATATATAAGTACAGATGACGAAAAAGCGGTATTTATGTATGATTTTCATTTCCATTTCAATTTGCTATTAATTCATTTTAACACTAGACTTACATGTACTTATTATCCTGCGTTATGAACACAACCGTGAATGTAAGTTAGCAATAAATTCAAAACTAACCATTTTCTATAATGACAACTTTTCAAGTGTAATACAGTATTTTTATACACTAAACTTGTAGAAAGTTCCAGTGTATGGTATCATGATATACGACTGCAGAGTTCAGAATAAAGTAAGTTAGCTTACTGTATATTTATAAGCAACATGAATACATGGTGTTATTGAGTTATTAACCTTTACAGTCATTTATATACGGTAGTAGATATAAACTACTAAGTTTTAAAATTTGATTTTTAGGAACCACCTGCCAGAAAATTATGTTTTGAGAATAAATGGAAGGTAATATTCAAACATTTCAAAGTTTTAAAATGTATACGACATTTTAATAACTTAATTCTATCTCTACTATATTTTTTCAGGCGTGCTATCAATAGCTGGATTATGGATGGCACTGCAACGGCTGCATTCAAGTTAATCTAGTAACTTTAGTACAATTTAAGAATTAGCCGGGTACAAGTCGACGACGAATTTAACAAAATAAAACTTTTTTATACAGTATCAACAAGACGTACTGTAGTAACAATTTACAGAAAACGCGCGTTTGCATCAATAAACATATTTTAATAAGCATCATAAAGTAAGCTAATGTAGTCAATTATTAAAGTGGAAACGTCTTAAAGTATGGTTAATAGTTGAAAAAAACGCTAATATTTATCTAAACAATAATGTTATCGTTACCATTATGACTTACCGGGAAACCACTAACCAAAGAAGTCCTCAAAACTAGGAATCTTAAATGGTACCGGTGCCACTTTTTCAGCAGCTTCCTCTAGTTTAGCCTGGCTAAGTGATGAATCTTCGTAAATATAACCTTTACCGTCCGGCATCAGTTGCACTTTGTCTGGATTAATCACTGATTCAAGAATTTTAAACATATGATTACCTAGAAAATTTTAAAAAAAGTAAACAAAAATGATCTCGATATGCGCAGCCGTTTGCCCACATCGCATATTTCAATTGTCTATGGCAAACCGTTAAGTGAATACAGCGAGATCAAAAAACAGTACTGTAACCCAAATTTTATGTTTTTAAATAATCATAAATATGCCAATTGCTGTTTTTGATTTTAAATATTTGAACCGTATACAATATAGTTTTGTTTCTCATCTTTTACTATATACTGTATACATTTTTGTACTGTTCATTACTCATTGAAATCTCACTTAAATACAAGTATGAGTTTCCTACCCATTTTAACAATCATTACTTTCTCATTCAAAATGTTTTCTAAAAACGTTTCATGGTTTATGTTAACTGGACCAATTGGACCTAGCAATATGTACTTGGATAACTGATCTAGAAATACAAACATATTATCATTAATCGTAAATTTATACTCATAACTTACAAGTACAGTATGTACAGTACCTATGACAATATATGGATTTAAAAACACAACAGAGCACCAATATCTAAACAGATTGTCAGGGGGTATGATGTAAGTCCTCGGTTCATGAATATCTGCAAAAAATTATAAGTTTAAATTCAGTAAACTCGGTTTTAATTTACTATAAGTGGCTCAAACCTTGAAGGCTAGTCTGTGCTTCAAAATAGTTAACAAATTGCTGAAATGGATGCGCTGGTAACCGACAGTTCTTGATAAATTTTTGAATTAAAGTTTCAATAAATGGACTGTATGACTTAAACGTTGGCGATGAAGGAAACCACAACGGTTGTTTTAAATGAATGATGTTAATCGAAGGATTTATTAAGTCGCCGCCTTCGCTACATTCAATTCCATTTACAGTATAAATTTTCCCATCATTTCCATCATCGTATTCTTTAAAATACAATCGAATTCCACTAATTGTTCTTGCAGTTCCTAATCTAGCCAGTTCCTCTAAGGAAAATCGGTACATAATGATATGATATTCGAGATATTTCGAAGCGTATACGTCTGGGTGGTTATAAAGTTCTTGGAAGAAATCGTCAACAGGTGGATCATCAGTCAGAAGCAATGTAAAACCATGATCTGAAATTAAATAACATTATGAGTAATAAAATTATGAGTAATTTTAAAGTGAATTAAACCTGTACCTGTGTCGTTTAAGTAACCAAAAATGTCACTGTCGCGAAGATTTTCAATCATTTGTCTAAAAATTGAATTTCCTAATTCTTCAATTGTGATGCCAAATATTTCTAATAGTTTGTCAGAGTCCGTTGCAGTTGATTGGGATGAACATACTAGTATTCCATAAACCGCTGCAATAATTATACATGACTTCATGTTTAAAGCTAGAAAACTGAATCTCATCTGAAATCGACTCAAGTATTTAAACTGTTAAGCGATTTCAATTGTGTTTTCTACCTTATTTCCTGACGAAATATGACACCGTTAAGACACTCATCATAAATTATTACGGCCATAATTCTTGAAAACGTGTTTAAATGCTGCTCACTAACGACCGATTGTTGTATAAAACAATGGAGATTTACAAATATTTAAATTAATTTGATAAACTGCATTGAAAATGTAAGAAATTGCACGTAGCAAATTTTTTTCTTACCTAAAACAGGAAACCCCGAAAAGATTTGATCAAATCTAGAAAATGTATAAAACGCAATTTTTTTTAGATATAGTATATTATAAATCGAAAAAAAAAGAATACACTAAACAATATTCGGTTAAACTTAGTATACTTGTAGCACATTTTAATTTACTCTTTCGTTTCCTTCTTCTTAGCACTATCAAGCTGTCACCATTCATCAGCAGAGAATCGTAATTTCTTCCAATATTAGCAACAACATACATTTTAACATTGAATCCTATAATAAATATATTAATTCAATCGTGTTGGCTAATTTATTAACAAACATTAACGCAATACTTGCCATCTTTAGCAGCGATTGAAAATTTTTTAATGATGTAGTTTTTCACATGAGACAATTTCGGAAAATGTGTTATGGTATAACGTACAGTTACCGGTGCTTTTAACTACCGTACTGAATTGACTATAAATATATAAAAAAAATTTCTGCCAAAGTTTACAAGCAACACGCAATTCGATCTTTAAAATAAAGCAAATACTGTACTTGTAATTCGAAGATATGCAAACAAAGATTTATTAGTTTCAATAAAAATAAACGATTGCAAAATTGAAGTCAGACTAGTAACCATTTTAAATTTAAACTTTTATAAGACCCTACTGATACTGAATAAAATTTAATTAGTTTGGATTATGGACTGTAATAGTAATTCAACTAAACATGTTTAACTTTTCTTGGATTATGTACTGTATTACAATAAGCTTATTATCAATAAATGTAATTAGAAACTTGCAAATTAATACTGTCTAGCCAAGTTAACTTACTTTAAAAGTTAATATCAGACCAAAAATAGTTAAACTTATGCAGTAATATAGTTTTATTCACCATGTTTTTAATTTTAGTAAATATTTATATTTTTAGTTACTAATGACTGTATTTATACAGTGTTTTCGTCCGTTTAAATTAAACGGTTTACTATCTTGCAAAGATTTTAATTAATTTTACAGCATCGATTTTGAATTGATTAAAAATTATGTTACACATTTGCATAACTTAATACAATCGCATAATTATTCAAACTAACGGAATGATTTACTGAGTTGGTATAATTACACAACCACCACGGCCGTTATTCAGCAGTATAGACCAATATCCTCTTGCACTAATAGCACCAGTAAAGCCACCAACAGTAAAGCTGCCATCTACAATATAGAGTAATTATTAGTTACAACAATTTGTTCAATTATCATGTTTAATGAAATGTGCAGACGCAGTACTTACCAATATTAGTTTGGATAGAAACTGTTGTACCAAAGTAATTTTCGACTTGAGGCATGTTTTGCAAATCGTCTATGGTATTGGTACCTTTCAAAAACGAATTGCGTAATATACTTTGCATGTTTCCTGAAAAAATATAAAAAGTAATTTAATTTAAATGATTAAGTAACATTTGTAAATGGAAAGAATTACTAGGATAATTGAGACTATTTGTTGGACTGAGAATACTCAGAAGAGCATCTTTACTTGGTGCTATGAAAGTGAAGTCGGCATTGGGATCTGAAAGTTATTAAAAATTAGCAATAATTATTAACTCAGAAACTATCTTTCGTAAAAAAGGAGAATTTTCTAACCGTTTACTTTGTCAGCTATCAAGTTTATTGCATCACCAAATCCAGGACAGTAAGAATTTAACTTTTCAATGAAAGTTGAGGAATCTTTTTGGGCTGTGTTAGTAATTGTAAAAAGATTGGAATTTCCATCAAGAGGATAGTCGATTTCTGAAACATTTCCACCGTTTGCAATAACATTTCCATTTTCATATACATTGCATGGAATGCTTTCGTTTAACAAGTTGCGGAAAGCACCACTAGCGTTTTTGGAAGAGCTGGAAATGTTGGCAAGATAATTTTTCGCAGCATCTTTAAATTGTGTAGCCGTGATTTTGCCACGTAGAATTGTCGACTTTACCCATTGTTTTTTCAACTCTAGGCTATTTCCAATAGCTTGCTTGATTTTTCTCATGGCTGCATCAGTAGGTGCCATGAAAGTGCATCCAGCTAAATTACAACACAATTCCCAATTATTAACATTACTCGCTCATAATAACATACAGTACATGAGCATTGTAAAACGAATGCTATAGCTTACCACTACTATCTGGAAGTTCATGAGGTCGTGTTTCCTCCACAAGAGCGATATATTCATCACACACTCCCAGTGGAACTCGTTGAGTTAAAGTCCAGGTTGGATCTCCGTTTTCAGCATGGCTTCTATTAATTTGTGGAACGTACACTGATGGATCTGGATTAGCCGACTGATCCACAGCCTGTGGAAAAGCCAACGCAGTTACGAATAGAAGAGCAGCTAAAAACAGACGAGCAATCATTTTAGATGTAGAACTAAACATAGGACAACCAAACATTTTATAGTTTATCTAATACATGTTTGTTTTTTTTTGAAATTGATATGATTGTTTTTGAAAGATTTAATAAAATTGTCCTTAAACAATTAACATAACATCTTTACCCTTTATAAATTTAAAAACACTTCAAGGACAGTACAGTATTTGAATGTAATCATGTCACATAAAGTATCACATTCATAAATAACATTAAAAAAAATTGAACTTAGTTGTTAAGTTACTTTGGAATATGGACTAGGAAATTAAAAAAAATAGTTTCATATATCGTCAAATCACTATGATTACATTACTACTTCTATACTATTCAAACTATGTAGGTTTAAATACAGTAACCCCACATTAAATTTGGGTTACAAGACATAACATGGAAATAACTCGATAACTCAAAATGATGTAATTTTGTTTTCTTAGCTTTAAATAGTGAATACACACCATTTAAAATTATGATTAACATGCAACGCCGATTTTACAAACGAATACTTAGATCAGTAGCATTCTGTATGACGGTAATACCAAGCTCATACTAATGATGACCAGAGCCTCTATGCAAATTTACACTACAGTCATATAGCAATCATTGACACCCATTCATTATTATACAGTATGTGATTACCGTTTTATACAACTTCTAAGTCAGTTATAAATTGATTAACAAAATCATCTTAACGTTATGTAAGTGATTAGTTTATGATGTTAGTGATTTTATTGATATTCAGTTTTAACTACAGTAGATAACACAAGAGTGTAATTAAATGAAGTATTGTTGTATTAAAATATTTGTAGTAATTGTTTACAATATAAAACCTAAGAAAACAAATCGGGTTTTGTGTGACTTGTTTTCTGACTGGAAAACGAGTTTCTAATGAGCGCAAACGCAAACTGTTATCAGACCCATTACTGCTGCATGTTATAGTACATGAAATTAATATTATCACAGTTTTAATTTTCCTAGTTGCCCAGCTTAATAATTACATATAAACATAGAAAAATCAAACATGCGGTAAATTAAGTTACTTAGTGGAATGTTAAAATAAAAACAAAATATTAAAATTAATAATAACAAACGATTGAAACATGCAAAATAAACTAAAAATCAAAACTAACAGTAGCATGTTATATTTAAAACAACTGCAGCAAATTAAAATCAAATAAAAAATTAGATTTTAATTATTAAACTTTCTGATTCATCAGCTCAGAAGATAAACGTTGGATTATTGTTTTTATTAAAGTCGTAAATGTTGCAATAACAAATTAATTACTGCACATCCAACGTTTTTGTTTAAACTTCGATTTCGGTAATAGCAAAGCTAAGATTCTTAGAAAAATAAAAAAGGCCATTAATTACAAAACCATAGAATGAGAGTACAACCACTAATCAATCAAAATTTCATTCTTATAATAATGTTACTTATTGAGCAATTTATCAAATTAAACATTTTACTTAGGCAGCTATTTATTTTAAATAAAAATTCTATCTCGAAATACAAGTGTGAAAATATTGACAGATAATGCAAATTCAAATATTTACAGTTAAGAAGTCATTTACCAAATTATTTAAATCCTTAAAGTTATGACTGATAATAAAATTATACAGTATAATATTTTTTTTATTAAATTATGCTGCATTTCAAAATGAAATGTTAAAATGTTGCCATCATGTTACATGCAATTATTAAATTGATAATATGTTTAATAACCAAGTACAATAAAGCACCATAGTAAAATTAACTACCAGGAAATATACAGCACAACTTGGTAACTAGTAATTAATTTTAATACATTTTTAATGATAGTTCTGTTGAGCTTAGTCAGGATTAAATATTACATAATAATTATTATTTCACTCTAACACTACGTTATCAATTACTGTACATTGGTTAATCAAAGTAATAAAATAAACCTGTCATTTGTCAAGGTTTTTATAACTACAGTAAGTGATCACCTGCTGATAGCGTTACTTAATCTAAAAATAATAAAACTTTTATTACATTTGCATAATGTACGGTAAGTTCACTGCAAGGCCACACGTAAGAAATCACCTTAGCAACGCTATTCCATTGAATGCCATTGAAGGCATAGTTAACTAACAAAATATTAAAGTGTCAATTATTTGTTTAAATCGATCTATTTTGCACTCGTTACAAACCTACTGTACAATAATATAAAATATTAAAAATAAAAAGTTTTGCAACAATAATTGTATCATTTTTTATGTTGAAAGTTAAGGTCGTATTGCCAGGTGTGCTTATTATGTTACGATTGTTGTAAAAAGTTCTACAATACCAGTGTATTGAAATGATAATCTAATTTAGATTACATGAATAATAAATAGCCAATATTTAAATTTGATATAGATTGGTGCTGTAAAATCTAAAAATAAATGACTATGATTAAAGAATTGACTAGGAAATTCCAACTTTTGTTACCTTGGCATTGAATCTGATCAAGTAGATCTATTTTAAGAATCAACATGTGGTAGTTAGGTAGATGCCCACCGTTTAAAATATTAAAAAAGTGCAAAGCAAGCAAGTCCATCACTCAAGTGTGACAATCACACAAATTACTCAACTATGAGACAGTTACCAATCGGTAGCGCGATTTAATTTTGCCGTTACCAAATGTTACATTAAGCCATTAGAAAGGTTAGGACAATTTCGACAATGGCTGTAAATTACCACTATGTCGTAAAAAACAAAGATTGCGTTCAAACAAGATGTGCCAATTTACGCTCAATTTTAACGTACACTTGAATACACAAAAGGGTGTGAAAGTACCAGCCCATATAAGTAGTCAAAATTTGCGGCCAAACGGCTCAATCGATTTTATACATCACGGCAGAAAAGACCTTTCTATCGATTTCAAATCAACAAAATCAAAAATGGTTAACAAATTTTTTCTTGATCAAAATCAGAGATCAACAATGCAATCGATTAGAGAGCATTTCGAAAACTATTGGCGTTATTGGATGTTTATTTTAACTCCAGCTCTATCATCACCATTAATTATCTTCATTGGAACCAATGTAAGTGCAATTAAATAATGCAAAATAGCGTCAAATAATGCAACTTTAATATTCTAGGAAGCAAAATGTGCTTACATGGTGCTTGTAATGTGTATCTATTGGATCTTTGACGTTATTCACTTAGCCCCTGTAAGTCTGATTCCAATTGCAACATTTCCATTATTAGGTTTGCTAGACAGTGAAACCGTCTGTGACTCTTATATAAATGTAAGTGTACCACTATGTTTATATTTTGTAGTTACTTAAGTCTTATAATACTCTATAATTTTGTAGGAAGCAAACATGGTATTTCTCAGCAGCCTATTAGCTGGTGTTGCACTAGAAACCAGTGGTATACATAAGAGAATTGCTCTTCTAATCTTGCTTAAGATTGGCACCAGCCCTAGACTGTTATTATTTGGAGTGATGATGGCCACTGTGCTGCTTTCTACCTGGATTATGGACACAGCAGCCTGTGCTATTATGATTCCAATCGTAGATGCCATTATGAGGCACTTGGAATCAGTGGATAGCAATTGCCCAAAAGCAGAAATAGTAGAAGAAATTGCGGAAATGAATGCAGTTGTTGAAATGGTAGTCGCTGATATTGGTATGTAAGATATTTAATTTTTTTCTAAGTAGCACTAAATACCCGGTACTTAATATTAAAATGATTAAACAGAGGACCCTGAAGAAAGACAAAGAATCAAGAAAATGAAACGAACACCTCGACTGTCTACTATTCCTTTAACTCAAAAGTAAGTTAACTTTTATTGTATTTTACTGCTAAAACGTGTATCTAATATTACGTGGAATCCACAAAATTCAGAACGTCAAGATTCGAAAAATGCCTTATTTTGTCAGTTGCTTATTCTTCAGCTATTGGAGGATTGGGCACATTGACTGGTACTACAACCAATTTAATTTTGAAAGAGCTCGCCACCAAGTATGTTAACAAGTAGCGCCACACAGTAATTACTTTAAATGTAATTAATTCTCGAAAATGTAATAGGATTTACGGTAAAGGTGTTGGAATTACGTATGCCACATGGATGATGGTGGGACTCCCAACTACTTTCCTCTGCGTTTTAGCTTTATGCGGTTTGCTACAAATTGTTGCATTAGGCTGCAGAGTACGCAAACAAACTCCAGAAGAAAAAGATAGTATCCACAGATTGATCTTAAAACACTACGACGATTTAGGCCCACTAAACTACCATGAAACGTCCGTAATTTGCTTTTTGATAGTTATGATTCTTCTGTGGTTTTTTAGAAGCCCTCAGTTTATGCCTGGTTGGCAAGATTTAGTTGGTTCAATTTCGTAAGTAGTTCATATTATGCAATGTAATTTGCCATTAATTTATTCAATTTTGTTTTTAAAGAGATGTCTCCGACTCAGCATCTGCTTACTTCATTATAATACTAATGTGTGCCTTTCCAGCTGTTTGGCCTCCACCATGTAAGTAACATTAGATCGATAATAAAATGCACATTTTGTAATACCTATCTTCGAAATCACAATAAATCGACTAATATCGCAAGTTATTGATATGACATAACTCGTTTGTGTGAATAGTTATGTAATATCACTGTTTAAGTTTTCAAAAGTTATTTTAACTAACAAGGGTAGTTTCCCAGTTTGTATAACGACTAAAATATTTAAAAGCATCATAAAAACATATTAACATGAATTACAGAAGTTGATAGAACCCAAAGAATTCACAGTTCATGTTTCTTATTACACGATTAATTTCTTAATACTGTATTTCGGTTTTGCAATCAAAATATTAAATGCTTTGATCATCAATAATTAAAATGCTTTCAACATCACTGACAATTGCCCAATTAGAAACTGAAACATTAAAATACCTGTACATTACTTTCAGATTATAATAATTACTGAGTAGCAAATCTTAAAACACAACTTTACAACCGAAGTCAAAAACACTGTCAAGTTCATTACCAAACTTCGAATCAAACACCTTAAACATACTCCAACCCAAATAAGCACCACAAAAACAAATTTATAACTAATTATCTTTTTTCTCAATGTTATAGCTGAAGGCGGCCATTTAGTCGAATGGGAGGCGTTCCAGTTAAAAATCTCCTGGGATATTTTATTTCTTCAAGGAGGTGGATTTGCCATGGCTGCAGCATCTGATGTAATAAATTACTTTAAATAACACCAACTAATGCAAAACATTTTAAATTTAAATGTAATTAACAGAGTTCTGGTTTAACCCGTTGGTTGGGAAAGCAGTTTATGGTCCTCAAAAATTTTCCACCTATTCTTGTGTGTTATCTCATGTCACTCATCTCTGCATTCATGTCCGAAATTCTTGCCAATTCTTCACTTGCAGCTATGTTAGTCCCAGTGGTGTCCGATATGGTAATTCCTTTGAAAATGTTGAAATCGACTTAATCTCTAAAATAATAATCATGTACCTGACAGGCTTTGAAAATGCATTTAAATCCAATGTTCTTGATGCTTCCTGTTACAATGGGATGTTCTCTAGCATTCACACTGCCAATTGCAACAGGGCCAAATGCAATGGTGTATAAAACTGGCAAATTATCAATGAAAAATCTGGTAAGAATCGATCAATTAAGGAATTAATTAGAGCAAAAGTATGAATATCTACGGTCTACACATAATAACTTAAATGTAGACTGTAGATATATTATAGGAAATCATAAAACATGCGTTCACATTGGTATAAATTGCATGCTGTCATAGAGACAGTGTTACAAAGAGACGAGAATAAATTACATATATTACCATAGATCTTTTTCGCGTTTGTTTATGTGAACTTGCATCTTATGATAATAGTTGGTTAATAAGTGTGTCTTAATTGACCATTGAGTTACATCTCCTTGTTAAGAATCGGTTACCAATTATCTATTACTTGCTAATTCTTAATCAAAATTCTGTACTTTTTTTTTTAGATTCAAACTGGAATCATGGCTAATATTCTCACCGTATCCATAATGTATTTAGTAGTAAATACTCTGGGAGCTGCTATTTTTAATCTCAACACTTATCCAGCTTGGGCTGTCAATCATACCGTTGATGGGGTTGAACCTGATTTATTTAATGCCACGACCACCAACATTACTAACGGCACTAATCTAAATATCTAATTATCTTATTTTAAGATGATTTCATTCGTGCGCTTATTTGACTGCGCTGTTAACCATAATTATTACCGTGATTTATCGTTGTTCAGTGTTAATTTGTTTTTGTAATTGTACAAATGTAAATAAAAATCTCGTTTTCCTTTTCTCAAAATTTCACAATTAAGTTCATTATCCAATTTTCGTGTCTAGTCATTTTTAAGTGATTTGTCATTGAACAAAATCGTTTTAATAATTAATTGCAATAATAATTAACTATCAGAAATTTCGAGGTAAGCATGCTACTGCGAAGTTATTACAAGTTTTGTGCTAAATATCAGGTTTACACCGGTTGGTTTTGGTTTAGACATCGTTCGACTATAACCTTTGCAAGTAATTAATTTACTGCTTAATAATTAGTATTCAAATTTGTAAGACTGGAATGAAAAAAAGGATTAATTGACACCCTATTACCACTCATATTAATTTTTTTAGAGTTCTATAAAATAAATTTTATGGTGCGAGCACACACACACAGCACGTAATAACTTAATGGCAAAATGACAGCGCGTGCTACCATAGCATTAAATGACATAAAAGTTGACAATGAAACTTAATTGTTATACAAGTGCTAAACTTTGAAAACCAGAATCAAGGTTGACATGGGGTAATTAAAACAGATGGACAACTTGCGAATTAAATTTCTTAACTGATTGATTAATTAGAGATCAGTACACAAAATATTTGTTGCCGAGCTCAATCTAGAAGCTTAAAAACATTACGAGACTTGCAATGTTTTTTGTATAAAATGCTAAGAATTCAGTGGCCAATCAATCATCAATTTTCTCAGTAATTAAATGTACACTTAGCTAAACGAAGTTATTCTACAAAATCACAAAAAATAACAGCAATGTTGTGTAATGTAAAACTTTCTGTTCTCCCTCTCAAAAAAACCTAATTAATGATTATTATGATTAAAATAACCATATAAATTGATCAATAAAATTGATAAACATTAATTTCATTATCAAAACGATATCAAACTAAGTCTTCTTAAACTTTATAGTATTATCAAAAGCTTGCAACTCAAATAAATCGAATTTTTAAAGAACTGAAAAAATCGGTTCGTAATAAGTTATTAGACAAGTGCAGTACTAATTTATTCCCAATAGATACAAGTGACTTTCTTTAAGAATCAGAAAAGTCTAGTCTCATAGGCTAAACAGCAGTTTCCCAGTTTCTTAAAAAATAAAAATAAATTATGTTTTTACGAAATTTCTAGAACGACCAAACTAAAATTTAACTAACAATGTTGTCTGAAAAAGATGTTAGTACATTTGCAAAGTGATTTCAACTGCCCACAACCTTAACTATGTTAAAGTTATTCTGTTACTTTAA
The DNA here is from genome assembly GCA_013389785.1 of Helicorthomorpha holstii. Classification (NCBI taxonomy): domain Eukaryota; kingdom Metazoa; phylum Arthropoda; class Diplopoda; order Polydesmida; family Paradoxosomatidae; genus Helicorthomorpha; species Helicorthomorpha holstii. Next base: position 27,556,248 of record JAAFCF010006680.1, read on the forward strand.
AATACAAAAAAATAATAGTATCCATTATAAGCTCGAATTTATAATATACCAATTTTTTTTTCAATTTTTTACACATACCTAATGTTCTTATTTCATCAAAAAGTCTTTAAAAACACCAATTGTCCTTCCTTGCTTTACGTTTAAAATGTAGTGTTTTTTACTTTGTAGATATCGATTGTTGTTGGTCTTGTAATCTTATCCTTTTGAGATTCGCAAAAATTATTGCAATAAGTTGATACAAAATAATATGATGACTAATAAGTTAGTAACAGTGACAAACTATGTTTTAAGCCTTGATTTCATAAAATGCCAGCTCTTCAAGATGTTATAATTACAGGTATTTCAAAAAAATTTCCTAATTTTAATTAAGTGTTATAACTTGACTGAAATTTCTCATATTTTGAAATGTGAATATATACGACCTGTTTCTACTGGTTTTTTTTTCTTGATACTACTTCTTGAAATTTAAGTGGGTAAGAGAAAGACGGAGGCATGAAAAAAAGCTAAACTGTTAATGTTAGCATTTAAGTTTCAAATATTTAACATTTTTGTTGAATCGTCTGTCACTACGTTAATTTTGTTAACTGTTTATGCAATTTACGTATGATATTATGAGTTTTCTCAGTAGCTTGAAGTGTTACTTGTGATGCACCCTCTCTAAGTTTTACACTGTTGTCAATAAAAATTCAGCAAATACACAGTAAACAATGCGCTATTCATTCAGTTAAGTCGATTAAATCTTCATCGTCAACTACGTTGTGTCATAACAATTAGCAATTAATCATTGAGGTTAGTTTGGTTTAGGCTAGATTTAACCACTATGCTGAGTTGATTTAGCATAGGGCTAACTAATTTCGGTCATTATTTCCAATGATGAGAAAAATCATTTGAGTATACTCGATAATTGCAAAAATTATAATGCTCAAAGGCCATGAAAACCAGATTATGTTCAACCTGACGGTTTCCCTACCAAATGACAAAAAGTGTAAAAACCGAACTAATATAAAGCTAAGTTGATCCAGGAAAACCAGACTAGTCTCAAAAGTGCAACATCGAATTTGAGAGCTTTGAGGATTATAATTACTAAACATCGACATGTCTGTTGCGGATAAAAAATTCCACTGCCATGCACCAACGGGAGCTAAGGCATTTTTCCAGCATATGAAAAAATATTGGCGTTACTGGTTATTTATTATGACGCCAATAATTGCTCTTCCACTTCCAATCTCGTTTAGGACAATTGTGAGTGAATAACAAGTTATGATAAACTAATACTAAAACAATGTATTTAATAGCCAAAACAATTTAAAACCGATGCGTAAAAAGTTTAGATTTTAATTGTTAATTATTTTAGATTGTATAGGTTAAAATAACTAACTTTTACGAACTAATGGACATTGGCTTACTCGAATACAACGCTTGAATAATCATTCTAGCTAGAAATCTTCCACACAAAAGGCATATGCTTGGCCTTATGCAATTTCTATAAGTTGTTTTGTTAATTAACATACAAATTTAAAGCATTAACACAAGCCCTTCATAACTATCCATAACCACTAAATTAAATACCTTAGTACTGTAAGTTGAAATGTTTTTACCATGATCAAGTTTACACCGTATAAATACATTTCACTACGAAAATTAATATTGACTAATTGATTATTTTCTATGAGTAGTGTATCTTGGGTCCTAAGACCACAAATTAATCACAACTTTACACTTTTATGCAAAGATGTACCGTGTTTTCGCTATTGCCTATTGCTTTGTGAATATCACACCATTTCGCACTAATTCATTTTAATGTTATTTTAGGATTTAAATTCTATTATATAACGTAATTTAATTTTTTCATACTTTAGGAAGCGAACTGTGCTTATATGCTTCTTGTTATGACAACCTATTGGGTTTTTGATGTTATCCATTTCGCCACTGTGTCATTTATCCCAATAGTGGCATTCCCATTACTAGGTATTTTGGATAGCAGAGCTGTATGCGATTCCTTCATCAACGTAAATATTTTACTATGATCTCAAAATGTAGCAAACCTTAAAAAACCTATCATTTTATCAACGAACAGGAAGCCAACATGGTGTTTCTAGCTAGTATGATAGCTGGAGTTGCCTTAGAGGCCAGTGGAATTCAAAAACGAATTGCACTACTCATTTTGCTTAAAATAGGAACCAGTCCTCGATTGTAATAAGTTTAATTTATACTAAATTGTTTAAATATGAATTCATAAATTCCTATTTATTAGGTTGTTGCTTGGAATTATGAGTGCTACAGTTTTGCTTTCTATATGGATTATGGAAGCAGCCGCTTGTGCAATTATGATCCCCATTGTTGATTCAATCATGAGACATTTAGAGTCAATTGATAGCAACTGTCCAAAAGCTGAATTAATAGAAGCTTTAGCAGAGTTTAATCCAGAAGACAATTTAGTGTTTCTTAATATAGGCAAGTTTAATTTTTATCAGTAACATGATTATTTTTGTAAATATTAACACAAAATCATAATCATTTTACAGAGGACCCAGAAGAACTTGCAAATCTAAAGAAACTTCGAGAAACACCTTTTCTCTCAAAAATACCACTTCCAGAAAAGTAAATATTGAGTAAATAAATTACATATGATATACGTAACATGTAGTATATATTTATAGAACTTCAAAATTTGAAAAGTGCGTTATCTTATCTGTGGCATATTCCGCAAACATTGGAGCCTTAGGAACTCTGACTGCCACAACTACAAATTTAGTTCTTAAAGAGTTGGCAACTATGTACGTTTTTGCTTTAACTATGCCACCTAGTCCAGTGTAACTTATTCATTTTAAATAATAGAGCTTATGGCAAAGAAGTCGGCATCACTTATGCAACGTGGATGATGATCGGTATGCCCGTCACAGTAATTTGTTTAATTGCCTTATGGGGACTGCTGCAACTACTTTCATTGGGATGTAACGTCCATAAGCAAACACCAACAGAAAAAGAAAGCATTCGACGTTTAATTCTCAAGCACTATAATGACTTAGGTCCTCTGAACTTCCAAGAAAAGTCAGTGTTGTCGTTTCTGCTCGTTTTAGTATTGCTGTGGTTTTTTAGAAGTCCCCAATTCATGCCTGGTTGGCAGGACCTAATGGGATCGCATCTGTAAGTCAATGATATCTTTTCATTAACTACTCTATTATTGAAAATATGTTGTATAATTTTAGGGATATTTCCGATTCTGTACCAGCTTTTCTGGTTGTCGTATTAATGAGCGCATTTCCAGCAGTTTGGCCAGCACCAAGTAATGTGACAAAATGTTTCATTTGTATTAAACATACCCACATCAAAAAATTAAAAATGTTTTCTATTATTAAAGAGGAAGGTAACCATTTGGTAGAATGGGACTCTATTCAGTCAAAAATCTCATGGGATATATTGCTTCTACAAGGCTGTGGATTTGCCATGGCAGCAGCCTCAGACGTAATGTAGCAAAACTTTCCATTGCAAAAATATAAAAACAAATTATACGTAACTTTTAGTTTTCATAATGTTTTGCAGAGTTCCGGATTGACTAGAATGTTGGGAACACAGTTTTTAATTTTTAGCAGTCTACCTCCAATACTTTCATGTTACATCATTTCTCTGATCACTGCATTTATGTCAGAAGTTGTGGCCAATTCCTCACTCGCAGCAATGCTCATACCAGTGCTAGCCGATATGGTAATTTATAAATTTAATCACCAATCGATAAATTATGATAATTATAAAAATCCGAACGTTTTACAGGCTCAAAAAATGCAACTTAACCCACTATATTTGATGCTTCCAATGACAATGGCTGCATCGTTGGCTTTTACTTTGCCAATCGCCACCGTCCCAAACGCCATGGCTTACAAGACAAATAAATTAAGAATGAAAGACTTGGTATACTGTATATGATTACTTAATAACATAATATCCATTACTGACCATTTGCTATGTCTACCTAGATTATAACAGGAGTTATGGCCAATTTAATAACGGTGTCCATCATGTATTTACTGGTTAATACTCTTGGAGATACAATTTTCTCTCTAACAACGTTTCCTGATTGGGCCAAGAATCAAACAATTGCACTGCCGTCTGTTACTAATAACACATACTGATACATGGTTAATTTGTTATTTATGTTAATAAAAATTAAAATTGTTTTTGACATGAATTTATATTTCTTTATTCTTTCTTTTTTTGCTATCTAAATATTGATTAAATAGTTAATTACAACCATGACAGATAGGTTGCAAATGAAAGCAAAAGCATCAAGTGTTGTGATAATACCAATATAAATAACAGGTAAGTCACATATGTTGGTCGCTAACTTATATGAAGACATTTGGAATTTCTTTACATTTGACAAATACTTGTTACTTTTTCGAATTTGTTTGTGAAATTTAACAACCTCACTCAACACGACAGAATTCCTTTCATAGTATATCACCATCGGTTGTTGTATGAGATAATACTTTTGCTTTTATGTATTAATAAAAAAAGCATCACTAAATAACTAAACAATAAAAAATGTTAAATAAACTTACCAAGTATACTGTAGATGTAGGTCACTATTCCTGTAGCCTGAATACTGAGCCAAAATAAAACTTGTCAAGTTGTCACAGTGTATCTGTTGTAAGCGCGACAGGAAGACACAACACACGCAGCACCTCACACAATAATTTTATAATTAATTTGGCTGTGTTTTCGACCGAATTTACAGTATATTAAAAATGCAACTGATAAAACCGTTAAAAATGGTTATATTCATTATTTCCTTCTTTCCAATTTCGGTGGTTGAACCGATTCCTCAAGCAATGCTGGATCTGTTGGGTCACTTTAGTCAAACTTGGTTCCGACCAAAATTTCGAAATTTCACAGCCCCATCTTCTGCAGACTCAATGCGTGAATGGCACCCACTGGAAAAAGAAAATGAATCATCATTAACATCGTCAAGTAAAATCGGAGTCGCTGGGAATGTTTTAGAAAATATTGTAGACTCGTTAAGAAGCCCAGATAGTGTCATAAATGTGATGAAGAAAAAAGTAGGATTTGTCTCGTCTGATATAAAACTCAGTTGCTACGTGTGTGAGGTGGCTATTGGTGTGCTAAGACAATTGGCGAATTATAAATCACTACAAGAAATGTCTACAATATCAGAAAATATTTGCAACCTTCTAAGCATTGCTTCATCACCAGTATACCATGGGATAATCAAGGAATTTTTAGTAAGTTACTAGATTGTGCCATTACAAAATTTTGATATAGTGTTTAAAGTCAGGCTATATTTTAATTTTTAGCCAGAAATTTATTATGTGTTGCAACAGATTGAATATTCAGATGAAGATGTGTGTGGATTTCTACTTGGTGGCTACTGTATTGGACCAACATACGCTACTACTTTTGGATGGAATATTAGTATACCAAATAAAGCCATAAGACCACAGGAATTCCCTAACCAAATTAACAAAGTAAAAACTCATTAAAATTATACCCATTAAATTTATACAACATAATTTCAACTCTCGTAGGATCACGTAAAACCTTTAAAAGTGCTACACATAACTGATGTTCACATTGACGAAAAATATGTAGACAGTTCAGTTATTGACTGTGACGATCCAATGTGTTGCAGAAAAAAACCAAACAGTTATGTAAAACACATAGCTGGTAAATGGGGCGGAATTGGCCCCTGCGACATGCCAATACATACTGTCATCAACATGTTGGAATATTTATCAGCTAATCACCAGGTAAATTTTACTGTTATCAATCGACGAATAAGTGTTGATGACCCAAATGCATATTTTGAAGTCAATAATTTCTAACCCATAATGATTTTTTAGTTTGATTACATCATGTGGACGGGAGATGTGCCAGCTCATGACATTTGGCAGCAAACAAAATCATCCAATTTAATTTTAACTGAGAAATTTAACCAAATACTCAAGTCATACTTTCCAAATACACCTATTTTTTCGTCAATAGGAAATCATGAAAGTCATCCAGCCAACAGGTTTGCTTGATAAAAAGTAATATTCCATAAAAAACATTGATTTCATTAGTCGAATACTTTAGTTTTCCACCACCAAATGTAGAAGGTCCATTTCAGGCGACAGATTATTTATACCAAGCAATCAACAAATCCTGGAACCATTTACTTTCAAGAGTTGCTTCTCCGACAATACTAAAGTATAAAATTAATAAATAAAAATATTCTTCAGAATAATTAAAAGCTTGTGATTATTTGCAGAGGTGGTTACTTCTCGTATTTAATTAAACCAGGGTTTAGAATCATTTCTTTAAATTCAAACTACTGTCACAATAAAAATTGGTAATTAATGATATTTGTGACCTGAATATATTTTAGAGCTAAGTTTTCAGGTGGTTGCTTCTTGAGAGTAAAGATCCAACTGAACAACTTGAATGGCTTACTAGAGAACTGTATGAAGCAGAATTAAATCAAGAAAAAGTAAATTCGGTCTCAACACATAAAATAACAATTTTAGTTATAATTTTTAAATTTAGGTGCATATAATTGGCCATATTCCACCTGGATCGGTTGACTGCTTATACGATTGGAGCAACAATTTTAACAACATAATCACAAGGTTAATTTATTTACTGATGAATATTCGAGTTATTTATATAAAAATAAAACTTGGTTTTTTTTAAGAGCAGATTTCAAAGCACGGTTAAAGCTCAGTTTTACGGGCATACTCATTTGGATGAATTTGAAATATTTTATGATAAAGATTATCCATCTATCCCAATAAATATGGCCTACATTGGATCAAGTGTCACAACATACGATAACGTGAACCCAGGATTCAAAATCTATTATGTTGAGGGCGACTATGAAGGCACAACGAGAGTATAACGTTACACTAACGATTGCTAATTAAATACAACATTAACACTTTCATAAATCACTTAGGAAGTACTTGATTATGAAGGTTATTACTTAAACGTTGAAGAAGCCAATGATAATGGGTCTCCAAAATGGGAATTGCTATACTCGGCAAAAGTATAAAATAACAATGCAAAATCTTTTCTATCTTTATAACACAATTAATTTAAAAGGAAGCGTATGGTCTCAAATCTTTGCATGCAAGTGAATGGGATGAATTTGTGGCCAAATTGACAACTGATGATGAAGTATTTGCTGCTTTTTATAAGTAACTATTCGATCACAACTGAATTTATTAGCAATTACTTGCTAATTATGCATTCTGTTGTATAGGTACATGTACAGGCAAGGCAACAAGAAGAATTGCAACAGTTCATGTAAAGAAATGATTATCTGTAGGTTAAGAAAAGCCTGGGCAGGAGCATCATTCGATTGCTGAAATTGCTCTGTAACTGCCAATATAACCTATAATAATCGTATAATTCTGCACAGCACTTCAATTTACCTTTGTGTTTCTAAATCTCAAAATTTGGTAAATTTCAGCGAGTTATTATTTACAAATATTATAGGTCATATCAAAGAAGCTTAAGACTGCCAAATTTACGTCATACTTGATATGATGCTATAATATTTTATTGTTTAGAATTAATTTTTGTTGTTACTATGATGCTGTCATCAAAATAAAACAGAAAATTAATCTTACAAAATAATATATTTACTTTAAACTGAAGGGCAACTGTGAACAGTAAATAAACTACAGCTTATAAACTAAAACCTATAAATGCAGTATTTGTTTTTCTTAAATAGCCATCTAAACACGTAATTAAATTTCAAAATATTAATCCTTTTAATATTTTATAATAAAAAATTAATTTAACGACCGCATTAATTACAGTTAATCTCATATGTAAACTTGAAAAACATATAAGTAGTTGAATTTCAGTGCTGGAAACCACCATTCCTACCAATTCTACTGGAAAGGGAAACTTCAAACTACGGTTCTACCTCAAAAAATCTGCGATAACTCAGGATGAAGATGCTGGCAAAACTTTGCTTCATATTTTCAATTTCACTTCATTTAGCAGCTTCAGGTAATAAATAAAGTTACTGCATATAAAAAAGTAAACTAACTTATAACAAGATAAAATAAACTTAAAAATGTTTGGGAAATGGTAGAAATTGTCGTGTGCTATTATGGATCCTGGGCAACCTATCGAAATGGCAATGGCAAATTCGACGTCGAAAACATCGATCCATTCATTTGCACTCACGTTATTTACGGTTTCGTTGGTTTGGATGAACAAACCAACTCTGTCAAGTTACTAGATCCTTGGAATGACCTCTTGGAAGACTATGGCAAAGGTATATACATTAATATTTTACGAAATAGAAAAAGATGCTGTAATATTACCAACCTTCATTTTACCATAAGGTGCTATCTCCAGAATTGTTAATCTTCGAAGTATCAACCCTGCACTGAAAGTGTCAGTTGCCATCGGTGGATGGAATGAAGGATCCCAAAAATATTCAAACATGGCATCATCACCTGCATCCAGAGCCACTTTCGTCCAGTCAGCAGTCAATTTTTGTATTAAACATGGTTTTGATGGCATGGATATTGACTGGGAGTATCCAGCTGACCGTGGTGGAGTTGCAGAAGACCGAGTCAACTATGTTCATCTTCTATCTGTAAAAATAAAAGATATATTAAACATATCGTTTACAATTTTACATAGTTAAATTTGATATGACTTATTAGGACTTGAGATTCGCGTTTGACAAAGAGGGATTGCTTTTAACTGTCGCAGTAAGTGCTGGACAAGCCACAATCGATAATGCCTATGATATTCCTAACATAAACCGGTAATTTTTAATATTACTTACTAGAATTGTCATTTAAATTTTTCATTGTAAAATCGTTAGACATGTAGACTACATCCACATGATGTCTTATGACTACCATGGCTCCTGGGAATCATCTACTGGAAATAATGCTCCACTCTATCCTATGCCACAAGAACAAAACACAGATAACTATAATGCTAATTTGGTATAAGTCTTTTTCTCAATAATAATGTACAGTATATAATTTCAATACTGGTAATAATTATAACAGAATTTCTCCATCAACTATTGGTTAAGTTTGGGAGCATCAAACAGCAAATTAGTTGCTGGAATGCCATTATACGGTCACACTTTCACTCTAGCAGATCCTCAGAATTCTGGCATATATGCTCCAGCCACTGGACCCGGAACACCTGGACCATATACAGGAGAAAGTGGCTTTTATGGATACAATGAGGTTCTCTGCAATAACTCATTAAACATAATTTTACAAGTTTACAAATCTGTAAATTTAACATTAGGCTTGTGAGATATTTAAGAACCAAAACTGGAATATTGTGGTTGATCCTTATCAACAAGTTCCCTATGCTCACTATGGAAATCAATGGCTAAGTTTTGATAATCCTGAAAGCATTCGTCGTAAAGTAAATTATTTCCTTATTAATTGTTACTAAGTTTAAAATTACAAGTTTATAAAACATTAATCAGGCCGAGTTGATTAAATTATACGGGTTAGCAGGAGGAATGGTATGGTCAATTGAAACCGACGACTTTTTAGGAATTTGCGGACTTCAATATCCATTACTCTCAGCTATAAATGACGTTCTTCGTCCTGGAGCTATATCAGGAGGATCAACTATTCTACCTACAACAACTAAAAAAGCTGAAACGACTACACAGGAGGTAGTAACTATCCCAACTAATGATCCAACGACCATCATCACTTTATCTACTTCTTCTGATGCTACAACTACAGCTGGATCATATGATATAAATTCATACGTCCTATCTAAATGCGCAATTGGTATTGTCTATGTTCGAGACCCTCAACATTGCGATAAATTCTACCAATGCAAATTGTTAGGCATTTTGAGCTATTCATATTACTCATTTACATGCAGCCCTGGTCTTTATTTTAGTACAGTCACCAACTCTTGTGACTGGGCTACCAACGTTGACTGTACAACCGCATAAAATCTTAGCGTTATAACCGATATCTAATAATTTGTAGAAATATGAATATAATATAAACAGTTGTTATGATTACGTTAGAAACTAAATAAACAGATGAAATCAATAATATAACAATTCTTAGTGTTTATTTTTCGTCTGACATAAGGAACTGTACATCAACATTTTGCAACTATACAGTATTTTAAAATAATGTCTATTGCCTAATCAAATATGCCATTTCGTTTAGAAACACTTTGATTACAATTTTCTCATAAATTACTACTCATTTTAGGTTAATTTGACTTTCCCTTTCGCTTAATAAATAAGCAAAGGTTATTTCTAAATGTACATTACAGTATATGTACCATTTACATTTTGCATAAGCTTAGATTACATTGTAATCAAGATAATTTATTACAGTATAATTGCCCAAAAATGAAGCATGGTAATAAAAATCTTGTTTTTATCTTATATTAAAATGTTTTGATGATTATTTTTGATATTTTATTAATACATAAGTTATTTTATATACGGTATGTAATGCGGAACTACATTTTACAGTGAAAGAATGTGTGAAGTGGCTCTGATGACATATTAATATAAGGAGGCGGAGTGATATGATAAAGTTGTAATTGCTAACTAATAAGCCCGGGTTAGCCACTAACTGCAGGCATTAGCTGCGAGGACGACGGACAAGAAGGACGCGTCAAAGATAACTCTCCAAAATTAATTAAAAAAAAGTTTGCATAAATTAATTAATTATTAGTCAATTTTAAACAAGTTATTGTGCAGGGATTCGCGTGTGTGGGGATGGGAAGTCGCGTGTGCTTTTTTTTTAAAAAAAAATAAGAAAAAAAATTCGAACGTTTTATGCCCGCTTGATTCTTCAGCAAAAAAAAACGTTCGAATTTCTGGTAAGAAAATTTTAAATTTGCTCTTAAATAATTAATCGTGCCGCCAAAAACAATCTTGATACCGTGAAATAATGAGAAGAACTTAATATAAATAATTTAGAAAATTAAAAAATTGCACAGTTAAAAGCGGGAAAAAAAAGAAAAATTTCTAGTGGCGTTTAGCATTGTTAACATGGCGCCCAGCGAGAAGGGGGAGAAGAGCAGGTAAAAGTTTGGGCGCCAAAAAAAAAGAACACCAAAAAAAATGTTCGATGCTATGAATTTTCGATTTAAATTATGTAACTGCTGTTCTATAATAATACATTTATATTAAATATTTATTTATTACAATCATCAGTTAAAAATAAATAAATTTAAAAAATTTATATTTCTTGCCGAACATTACATGTTGGGTGAGTTTGGGCGCGGGGTTTCTTTGGGCGGCGGCAGCCGCTCTCCAATTGCCCGTAGACATTTACCTTATTTACTACGATACACTCGTAAGATCTTTATCTTAATTTAATAACAATTGTTACCAAAATACATTTATTATCATGAAATAGTCCGTATAACTTGTATATATTATTAAAAAAATTATTAAATTAAAAGCAGGGAAAGAAAATTTTTTTTATTGCTTTTTGTAAACATTGCGCCCAACGAGAAGGAGAAAATAGGTGACATTTTTTGGCGGCAAAAAAAAAGAACACTTCAAAAACAATTTTGATTTTACGAATTGTCGATTCGGTTAACTCAATTTCGATTCTTTAACATCAGATAAATATTAATTAAATTAATAAATTATTAATTTTAATTAAATTAAATTTATTAATTTAATTAATATTTTTAAAAAAATTAAATTTTTTAATTTTTTTAAATTTTAAATTTAATTAAAATTTATAATAAATTTATTTTAAATTTAATTAAATTTAAAATTATGGAAATGTGATGCATATGATTATTTTGCGTTTACATATATGCCGAGATACGACAGTGGGGTAGTCAAGTTTCTTCTACTGTCATGCGGCGGCCACTTGTTAAACGCCCGTAGAAATTTTACACCGCGACGGCTCATACGACAGAATACGTTTGAGTATAATTAAGAGAAATTAAAACTGTTAATAAAATGTTACATTCTACTATAATTGTTATAGAGTATTATAAATATGATGTAATATTTTTGTTTAGTAAAGAATAGGGTATGATATTTTTATTAAATGATTGAATATTAATTAACGTTGTTTTTTTAGGTGTCCGAAATCGGAAGAAGATTGTGTGTCGCGTAACTCGCGTTTTGTTTTGTGCCGTGTGAACAATAATGAACAATTGAAAGAGACAATTAATACCTAAAGAACAATATTAAAACGTCATCGCATGCAAAGGATGGGAAAAATAAGGCCAGAATTGTGTTAAATGTTTGTGTTTGTCCTCAACACTTACACTACACTAATTTGTTAAATTTTAAAAAAATTGTTTTTAAGAAGCAATTAATGAATTTAATTTTCAAAAGCGTTTAATTTTACGCAATAATAATTTTAAACTACATAAAAAAATTATAAATTTACACAAAAACATATTAAAACATTTTTTACAATATTTTTTCAAAGCCAATGGTTTCGTTATGGGCTACACTTTGTATAAACGCACTAACGTTAGGCGCCAGAAGAAGTGTTTCCTAGCAAAACCCCTGCTGTTGGACACTTACTTCAGTTAGTAAACTTTAAATACACTATTTAAATAAAAATAATTTAACACACCAATAAAAGCCCATAACTAGTTTGCTAGGTTTTGTGTTTTTTTTTTGTTTTGCAGAATTTCAAGTCATCAGTGAAATCATCGTGGGATATGGAATCCACCGAAAATTTAATAAATGGTCGCAGCACTGACGTATAATTGTACGTCGAGTGTATTAGCTTTCCCAACTCCCCAAAAAACAAATCTTCTACCTGTCATTTGCTTAACAGTTAGCCCTCTTAACTACCAAAGAGGGTTTCCACACACACACCAGATAATGTTAGCTTGCACGGTCTTCTGCGCTGGGCAGAAGACAAACAATTGTGCATTCCTGGGATAGATTATATTATATAGAAAAATGTGTTAGTGACCTAATAGGATGTTAATGAGGTATTTTTTTAAAGATCTGTTTCAGGTCATCAAGACCACTGCAATGAAGCCAACGAGGGACCATTTCAAGACTAATTTTTAAGATTAAATAATTAGCTAGAGAAACCATTGGCTCAAGTGTTTTCAAGTGTATGTTGATTTGTCATGTAACTAATACAATTTTTTTTTTCAGCTTGTGATTTGGGGGTAAAATGTGGGTGTGTTGTTAGGAACTGTTAGGTCCCAAAAATGCGCGCGGTGTTAATATTAGCTTGGCTGATTAGATCATCAATAAACGATTATTTATTTGATTTTCTAACTCAGTCGGAATTCTTTGCAAAGTGAAGGGGTTGACTTTGCAAAGAATTTCAGTTAAGACAGGTTTTTTCTATAATTAAGTTAATTAAAATAATTAAACTAACTAAAATATTTAAGTTAATTAAAACGTTGTTTTGAATTTTATTAATATTTTTTTTATATTTTTCAGATTCACTGGATCTACAGTACTTTATACCACACCAGTAATAGTTTATTTTTAAATTATTAATCAATTGTCTAATCATTTATAAAATGTTTTTTTTTAGGAATTCGGTAAAGTATTAATATTAACAAATAAAATGTCTATATAATTGTTCTTATTTCATACATGTGTTAATAACTTTTTTTTTACAGCAAACTTGCTAAGTATTGAAATTGCTATAAATTATATTTTAATACAATCATATAATTATGGTAATAATTTCTTTTTAACAGCAAACTGGATAATCATTGAAATTAATGTTTTAGATTTGTATTTTCTAGTGCAACGGTATGAGTTATTAAGTATTTTTTTTTTTTAACAATAAATCAGTTTGTATCAATCGTATTATTTAATTTATGTTTTTATTTACAGACATCCTTGGTCAACTAATGTACATCCTAGAAAGTTTAATGCTAAGACACTACATCAGAAGCAAGAAGATTGCAATTGGAAATATTATTAAAATAGTTTAAATTATTATTATAGTTGTGTGCACAATTTGGTTTATATGATTTAGTACAGTTATTAATAGAAGTTGTTAGGGGTGAGTTATACCGGTATATCTCAGTTATATATAGAGAGCTTATAAGGTAGTTATACAGCATTACGAATTAGCATAGGTATTAGGTAACCTTAAAACTCATGAATGTATTGAAATGGTTTTAAACTTGTATTTACTAATGTAATTGTATATGTTAATAATTATTTTTTAACAGCAAACTGGATAGGTATTAAATTGTTTAAAACTTGTTTATATTAATGCAATTGTACATGTTAATAATAATTTTTTTTAACAGTTAACTGGATCGACATTACAATCGCAAGTTTGTACGTGTTAATAGTTACCGGTACGGTAATAATTATTTGTTATCAATTTTATAACTTATAGTAATTTTATTTTTTGCAGAAATCCTTGGCCTTATGCTTACTAGAAAGTACACTGGAAAGGCATTGCATTGGAGGACAAAGCAGATTACAATATTTAAAACTGTTTAAAAATGTTAATTTCAATATTGTAAATGTGTACACACATGATTACCAGTACTGTTTTAAAGATATAATATATTATTGTACAATATTAAAAGAAATGTTCATTGTTAGTGTACATGTAAAGATACAAATTTGGCTTAGTGTTTTTTTTTTGCCATGTATGGTTCACTAAGTTAATGTGATATTTCTTATTTTAGATTTATTACGAGTCTTATTATGGTTTTTAAAAATGCATTATACAGTACAAGTTAATTGATGTAAATGATTAGTTACTTATATTCGTTAATGATACCATGTGAATATAAAACTTTTTCTACGTTAGCTAAACAATAAAAATGTCAGGGCCTCACGATTATTTTAAAATGTTAAAATTACCCATCAAAGATGAGTAGTTTTAATTTATTTTTTAACTTTAATTTTACAATTTTTGGTACCTACAGTATATAATTTTTATTTCTCAGTTAATCGTCGGTTTTAGTTTTTACAGGTACAATAGAGTAAATCTATGCCTACATATTTGCATTATAACATCTACACTATCGTTTTAAAATGAAAACAAAAGTACCCAAAATTAAATATTTTGAATTTTACAATCAGTTAAATACCAACGACGACTCACAGCTTCAACAGTGACGTTAAAATTGAAATTTACATTTAAAACTTCAACGTAAATTCCCTGAAATTTAATAATTTTTTTTTTTAAAAAAAATTTTATTTCTTACCAAAATTACTATTGAAATGCATCACTGTCTGTATTAATTTAATTCATTGATAATTACTTAGTCGGTTAAGTAATACAGTAACTAAATTGACGGGTTGAGACAACGCCCTATTCTTAATTTTTAAGCTCAGAGGCAGTACAATAAGGAGCAGAATAATAATAAAAAAACACTCAAATTTTTAAAATAATATAATAATTTTTAAATTTGTAACGAGTTAACTATTTTAACTTGTAACTCAGACATTAATAATGTTAAAATTATCATTCACATAATCATTATAAAACCAGCTAATGATATTATTTTTTTTAAATTTTACTTACCGTTTTTTTACTGTTGCAATGCTTCTCCATCAATAAATTAATTTAATCCAATTGATAATAATTTAATCAATACGTGAACTATTTGGAAATTTGACCATTTTCTTACATAATGCAGACAATGAAATGAAAACTAAAACTTAATGAAAAAATAACACACCACGCCGAAATTTCAAACTCATTTCCATGACTAACGACCACGCTACTTAAAGTTTCAAAGATGTAACAGATTTAACTTACTTTCTAAGGACCTCTCTATAGAGGCTTTACAAGTTTTAATCTCATGGGACTAAACGGGATATAACAATATTGTTTCTCAAGCTAAAACACATTTCCCAGAAATATGGTGTCAGTATGATTAAATAACGAAAAACTTTTATAAGTTATTATTACAATTAGAACTGACACAGACTACACGTTATCGTACTTATTAATTACATACTAATAACATTTACATAACACATTATATCATTTTTTATTGAAATTAAATACCGGTAGTGGTTTTGGGTTGTTATCAGGATGGTTTGGGAAACACTAGTTTAGCTTTTCAATGTTATGGATTACTTAAGTCAGGAAAAGTTGGTGGAGAACGAGCGACTAAAACATGTTGAAGTTAACCTAACTTATAGTAAGTTAATACAGAATTATTACGATTGATGACAGTTACTATGATGACTTGAAAACTATTATAAAAGGATGCAGCTAACAAAATATTTTATTAATGCATATTTTTTGTGTGATATAATCTGCAAAAATTCATTAATTAAATTTTGCAATTAAGACATAACAGCGAAAAAAAAACAAACAAATGTGACGTCAATTAAGTTAATACACACATTGTGTTGACTTATGACTTTAAAAAAATTTCATAATTTTTAAGTAAACAGTAATTTACGAACTGCTGATAAAAACATGCTGTGTCGGTAAAAGGAATACGTTCAATTTCTCAACGCTAGAATAATTACCAAGATCTTGCCCAAATAGGAAAAATGATGCGTTGTGTCTTTTCAAGTAAATTTTTAAATTCAAAATAAACAAATTATAAATTTATATGATATTCTAGATTTTATCCAGTATATTACTTAATAACAGTCAATATACCGGATGATTTTCTTTAATGGAACGTTTTCATACGTGATGAGAAATAAACGAGACAAATCGCCATTTGAACTGATAAGTTTTAATATCGATTTGTCGTTTCTTGATTGGCGCACTAATATAATCAATTACCTGTTCTAAAACCTTTTAAAATTAACAGTATAAAAAATAACGTCCTCTTAAGTACGGTACATTTTAAAAATTATGATTTATAACGGAAGTAATTATAATGTATAAAAACGTAACGGATTGCATATTTTATATAATAATACTGTTTACATACCGTAATTCATATTTATTAATTTGCCTTCACGCGGTTGAGAAGTGGTTTATATTTATGCTCATTCATTTATTGCTAATGTGACGCACAAAGTTACGAGATGTGGATTACAGTAATTAATCCGAAACGCTAATGCAATTTAAGTCAACATCCAATAAAAAAGGATTAAGTATTTGACGACTACGATATTATGTAAAGAAAATAGTATAAATACATCAAGAGTTCTTACCATAAGTTGTCACATCTCAATTAAGACAACTTAACTAAAGAACAAAAATGGGAACTCCAGTTACTTTGGTTTCGTGTATTTTGATATCAATCATTCTTGTTAGCTGGAGTAACGTGGCCAAATCAGGTAAAAATATTATCTTTATTATAATTTGCCTTAAAAGCCAGTTAAAGATTCCGTAGTATTTTATCGAATTGTTTGCCAGTGTTGATATTCTATTAACATGTTTTTCTTTCAGCTGTTGTCGTTTGTTATTATGGCTCTTGGGCGACCTATCGATCTGGAAATGGAAAATTCGACGTTGCAAATCTAGATCCCAACGTCTGCACCCATGTCATTTATAGTTTTGCTGGTTTGGATCAAAATACCAATCAAATTAAATCCTTGGATCCAGACCTTGATCTTCCATCTGGAAGAAGTAAGTTGTCTTCTGGTGTTTTATCTATTTCATTATTATAATGTAAAATTACTTTGTCATTTTAGATAACTATGGCAAATTTGTTGATTTAAAAACAAAAAATCCTTCATTGAAGACACTGCTGGCAATTGGTGGATGGAATGAGGGAACTTACAAATTTTCAGTCATGGCTTCTACTGCGGCAAATCGAAACACGTTTATTACTTCAGTTTCTAGCTATCTCAGACAATACAAATTTGATGGTCTTGATGTGGACTGGGAATATCCAGGCAGTGCGGATAAACAAAACTACGTGTCGTTGATGAGGGTATTCATATTTTAAATTCTCGACTTGACAGACTGATAACTAATAAATGTTAAATGCAGGAACTTAAAACTGAGCTGAACAAATATGGTCTTTTACTAACCATTGCCATTGGTGCTGCAAAATCTACAATTGACGGCGGTTACGACATTCCTTCAATTAGCAGGTAAATTCAACTTACTCAAAATTTAATTTAAACAGGGTATTTTAACCAATTTATAAAGCATTGTAGATCACATCCATGTCATGAACTATGACTACCATGGTAGCTGGGAAACAACATGTGGTCACAATGCACCATTATACGCTCGACCAGATGAATCAGCAGACAACAAATTATTAAATACTGTTAGTAGCTTCGTTTTAACTTTTTTATTAAATAGAAAATGACATCAAAAAAGCCCAAAGTAATGTTTTCTTTGTAGAATTTCACCATTCAATATTTGCTTTCATTGGGTGCTCCTGCCAACAAACTCGTCATGGGTATTCCGATTTATGCTGTAACTTTCTCATTAGTCAGCGGCAGCAATAATGGTCTGTATGCGCCTGCTACTGGTCCAGGTTATCCAGGACCTTATACAGCTCAAGATGGATTTCTTGGTTACAATGAGGTATCACAATCGGTTGCATACAAGCTCAGTATACTGCTCCATTACTGTATTTGTACTGTAGGGATATCAAAATACTGTTATGTTCCAAAATTCGTAGCCATGTTTTCAGTTCTATTTGAATGTATTAACTTATCAGAAAACAGTATTATTTAAGTTGTCTTGTAAATTAGTATCAAGTTATCTTATAACTTGGGGTTTGTCAAATTCAGTAATGCTGTAACTCGATTTTTTTTCTAGTTGAGTAGTAAAGTTTTGTAAAGTCGAATAACAAATTGATTTTGTGTTTAGCTGGTTGAGAAATTTAATGCTGGTGGATGGACAATTGTTAGGGACTCGATTCAAAAAGTTCCTCATGCTTATAAGAGTAACCAATGGGCTGGGTATGATGATCCTACCAGTGTTGCAGAAAAGGTTTGAGTAATACCGCATCTAAAAGATATTGCATTATAACTCTATCGTTATTCAATTATAATTACAGATGAATTTGGCAAAATCTTTAAATCTTTTGGGAGGAATGGTTTGGTCAATTGAAACAGATGATTACTTGGGTCTCGGTGGAACCAAATTTCCTATTGTCAACGCAATTAAACAAGGTTTGAACAGCGGTGGATCTTCAACTACTGCAACTGAAGCAACTACGGGCACAACAACACCAGCTACAACCACCATCACAGCAGCAACAACTACGACTACAAAGGCACCAACAACTACAACTACAAAAGCACCAACAACTACAACTACAAAAGCACCCACAACAACAAAGAGCACAACTACAAAGGCACCAACGACAGCTGCTGCTACTACTACTACTACATCAGGTACTACTGCATCATCAGCTACAACTACAGCCGGTGGAAGCCAAGACACAACAGCCTATGTACTAAGTCGCTGTCCTGAAGGCATATATATTCGTGATCCTAATAACTGCTCTAAATATTATCAATGTGTTGAGGATGGAAAAGGTAGTTACTTAATTTATAGTAACACCTGTCCAGCAAATCTCGTATTTGAAGAAACCAATCAATATTGTAACTACAGAAGTGAAGTACCTGGTTGTTAACTTGAAATCTAAATGTTATGATGTAGATTTGATAGCTATTAGTAATTATTATAGTAGAAAAGCAGAGACTAACTTACTGTGCTAAATCAGTTGGCTTATTTTAGCAAAATATAATTATTGTTGGTATATATTGTATATGTAGACATTAAAGATGCATTTTAAAAATGTCAAATTGTATTGTTTAAAGTTTACAGACGTTACAATTAAGTTACCAGTAAGTTAATTTCAGACCTGTAAAAATTGGATTCTCCACTTGTTGAATAGACCAGATGTAGTTACAATTTGGAGCTCTGGATATTAATTCTAATGTACATTTCTACTATCACATGGTAAATTTAACTTAGAACTTTTTTTAGTTTGCACATCATGAAATAATGGCAAAGCGGTCCTTGACTTATTAATTCTTCTGCTATATAAAGTCATGGGTTGCCAAACGGTAACTAATATCATTTTGACAAGCATACAGTATGTTGGCATTATCAGAAATGAGTAACTGCAATGGTGACCTAAGTAGGGTTTCCATTTTTATTTTAAAAAAATAGGGTAATAAATTCAAATGGTCACAAGATTATTAATGATATTTTTTTGTCAAACAACATTCAAAATTTTGAATTTTCTCTCGTTAAGTTTATTCAATTGTGCTCTGTCAGTAATTTTTACATAGGCTGGAACTACAAACAAGAGTATTTATACGTTATAACAGCTGTTAAGCTAATTTTAAATAGCAAAACGCTTTAGACATGGTGTTTGGTAACTTGTTTGACAGAGAAAATAAATGATAGGGTTATTAAAGAAGTTTCACTTGGGGTTTCTAGGTGCGGATCATATTGACGATCAGCTGATTTATGTTCGATTAACTCTGTCAGGTTGAGTAAGTGAACGCTGCGTTAGGCAAGTTATAAGTTGAAGTTTTAGATGTAAGTAAACTTTTTATTTTATATTAATTGATATCGTTAATATATGTAGGTAAATTCTGTATATACAAACATTATACTTTGGTAATAAGTTACTATAAGTATGTACAAATAAGAGGTTTTCTTGCTGCGCATATGGATAGTAAACGTAAAGCTATTTTACATCAACAAATTTAACATACAGTAACTTATTTTCTGTTTGCAAAATATTTTTATCTACTGTAGCACATTCGTAGTACCGGTAATTAAGACGATAGACGCGTTGAATATATTTTATGGTTTAAGGCTTGGATTATAATATTAAGATTCACAAGTATGTGCATTATTTATGCTTATCTGTTTAGGTTTGCTTACAGTAAGTTATGTGTAAACGCTTCATCAATTTACAGTATTTAAATACGAATACAGTATTTGTTTCGTAACTTGAATCGTTTAAATTTAACCACAAGTTTTAATAAATTAATAATTACAAGTGTTGAATTCTTGAAGAACTTAGTTCAAGCTGTTTCAGTGTGAATACAGTACAACAAGATAAGTCAATAGAAAGCTGCTGACCTGTAAAGTAAAAAGCACAAACAATTAATCATTGATTAATAATTTATGTTATAGAAAGTAAAGCCACACCGTAATAATTGTATGCGATTTTATTGTAAATAGTCCTGCGAATGTGATCGATGGTTTACTAAGTAATTTATTGGTCACATACAGATCAATTTTTTCAGATATCTGTTTTTGTTTAGAAAAATTAGAAAATAGTCAATGTATTGTATTGATATAATCAACAATACAACAAACAAAATACCATTTTTCTACGCAAGTTGTCCTTTATAAAATTTGAGTTCCGTTGCATCTCATATAGACTTTTCAGAAACTAAAAATAAGCAAAATACTGTACATGAACTTAAGTTATTCACATAATTAAGTTAGATTACAGAATCGGTTTACCCAATAGTTTGTCATTCCAATAGCTATAGTTTGCTGAGCCATTAAACTGAAATATTTAATGAGTAAATATACGGAAACTAGATGAAAACCATTGGTTAAAATCATTCTTCCGAAAATTAGACTGTGGCTGATTTGCCCTGCCATCCAAATAGCTAAAATCAACCGAAATGTTTTGTCAGTTTGTTGAATCAATTGGCATGTCTGATGATGCAGCCGTATAATTTTGTACATTTTTTTCAAATAAACAGACGTACTCGATTCTGTTTGCAAATCTTGCATTTTACGAATTAAGCATTTAAATATTATGATATAAGGCGCTGCGAGACTCACAAAAGAAATTGATACCAGTTGTTCCCAAGTAATGTTAAATGGGAAACCTAAATATCTGTAACTTAAGTCGAATATGTTAACTTTGTGGACAATTTCAGTATTATTTCCTCGTATTATTTTCTTAATATTTGATCCATTGATTACGCCGCTGATGAAACTGCTGATTGGGTATGCCAGAGACACAACTTCCAAAAGCAGCAGGCACCAAAGGTACTTCTGACTTTCGTTGCCCAAAATGGAAATGATCTGACTAATTTTGTGTTTAATTTTTGCATACTTGTTTAACGCAATTCTTATCATAACTCTTATTACAATCGATCGAGCTGAGAAAATGAACATGAAAATGCTGCACAAAAGTTGAACGTATCCGCCATCCAGAGTTAAGCGCATATTGTCGTTGTAAAAGTATGTGTTTTGAATGCATAAACATATGTGAAATATGTAGATCATTTCAAGTGTCACACGTCGAAATTTTGAGATGTTTGTAGGTGGCGATATGTCTAAACCATAAATGCGAAACATCCAAATTACTGATTGAATTGCAGTCGTGAAACTTAGTTGAAAACGAGTCATTTTTGACAAATTTTATGACTTAGCTGCTGTTAACTTATGTGGTTATGGTGAATGAACCAATTACCATTTCATCATAGTAAGTTAGAATGTATTTTATACCTATAATGAATGTCATTGGTCCTTATTCAGAAAAAATAACTTCGATTAAAAGTAAAAACTATTCTTTAAAATCATCTTTTTAAGTTTTCTTATCAATTTTGTGAAAATGTTTATAGAAAAAAATAAATAGAATGCACTTTGCTGAATATTTTTGTTTTATGGAAACATTAAACATGATATTGGTTAGTAAGCTTATTTTTATTGGTGGTATACATTTCATTAAAAAAATTGAAATACGTATTGCAAGTTTTGTCATTAAAAAATTTCCAATAAAACACTACGATTATTTACTTAAATACCGTATGAAATATAATACTGTAAATTGAAAAACTAATAAGCTTGCCTATTAGTTTCCAGCTGTACACTGTACTTACTAGAAAAACAATAAATCATTTTCGGAAAATAGTAGAGAATGACATTTGTAAATTTTTTTATTATTATTTTAGTTTACTTTAAGTTGTAACATTCATTTTTTTAGCTGTTCTTACAACCGTTAATTCATTTTTAGTGAGTTACTTAAAGTAATGATTAATTAAGCCGTAAACGAACCAATGTTTAATTTTATCACGATTTTATTGTGGTTTAACATTTATTAAAACTGCCAATTACTGTACGTACAGTTCGTATTTATTGTAATTTCTATAATAAATTAATACTGTAATGTATTTATTTTTATTTCAGTGCCACTGCGTGTACGCTTATTACAGTAGAAAAAGCAATCGTTAGCTCCTGCCACCAAGCGGTAAACAGGAAACTATTGTTAAACGTGTGTAGTAGTGTATTATAGTGAAGGACAAAGTAATTTATGTGGCCGTTAAAGTTTAAATTCAATTTTAGAAATTCTATAATTTTCTATAAGTCAGAGGAATCGGACAACATGTTTGAATATTAGTGACACGGTTTCGAAATATGATTGAACAAAATTTACTTCTGGATCATCTTGTTGCTCTTCACTATTCAGATACGTTGGCGGTAACCAAGAAAAAGTTTTCAAGAAATCAGCAAATGTGAATGAAAGATAAAAAGAGTGGGTGAATGCTTTTAAGAAGGAGATTTTTTAATGGGAAAATACTGTGAGTACTGAAAAATACTTTCTTATTTCTACTTATGTGACCGATTTAAACTTTTGGTTATGATTATGCGCCTAAGTTATTGCGTTTCATACTTTTGTTTGCGACTTTGCGTAAGACGTTTACTATTTTGTTTATGTTGCAAACTTCCCATTATTAATTTGTTGTCATGTGTTTTATGTGTGCACAGTACATGTATAATTTTCTACAGATTAGTATTAGTTAGATTGACTACATAACAGTCACTGGTACATTAATCGTGTTGGTATTGTACGATGAGTACTGCTCTGTTGCTGCATCATTCAGTTTGGTAATGTATCTATGTGATTTATACAATTTCATTACTATACAAAGTTTATTAATTTAATTGCATATTTCCAGATTATATTACCGACTGTTTGGCAGCATCGGTTTGTGCAATTTTCCACAATATAGCTGAGTAAGACAAAATAGCAGCAAAAATCTGAAAATAGCACAGGTAGTGATATAGGAAGTTACAAAGAACCAAGTTAGAAAATTATATGAGCCAAGAAAAGATCTATGAATTAATGATCAAATTTTGATTATCACAACATATTGTAGTGACTAGAAATGCTTGTGTAAATTGTGTGCAAGTGGTATTTAGTGCCTAGAAGACATGCAACTATAAACTTTCCGAATGCGACTTTCTGTTAATATTTTTGTGGTTCTTACCATAACAATTGAATGCGGTTTGATAATATGCAGGCCGGCAATAGTGAGTCCTGATGGTGAAATGGTAACATATTCATTATACAATTTCACTTTCTCTTGAAGCTGTAAATAATAAATTAAACACTTATGAAATCTTAAAAATTTGCTGTTAAATTGCCTACAGCGATAAGTCTTTTATGGGTTACGGCCTGAATTCTGGTATTTATTTCTTGCTGAAGTTTTGATAAACTGGCAAGCACCTATAATTTATAAATTGGCATTGAAATTTGATGTTTGATCATTATTTAAGTACTTTTCTGCAAGTCTTACTTGCAAGTTAAGCAGAGCTGCTGGTAGTAAGCCAATAACAGTTAGTAACATATTAAGAATAAGCATCAAAAACATTGTACTTGATTTCTGATTTTGATCATAGTAAAATGTCCGGATTGCCATGATTGTTGAGGACCATATCTGGAACAGAATCCACTGAGCAAATATAAAGCGAGTAATCTTGTCACAGCTGGTAATGAGAATACAAAGCTGTCGGTGAATATAGATAAAGTGTTTTACATCAGTGAGACGGTTTATCTGGCCAGTTAGTTGTTGAAAAGTCAACTTGATAGTCCAACATAAGATTCCCAGTTTAATGGTTAGAATTACTTCCCAAAATAAGGACAATGGTATGACCACTAAACTGGACACTTTAGCCATGTATGGTGACATTTTTGCGTGAATGTTAATGATTTTTTCACCTTTCTCACGATTTGTATTCGGGTTACATAGGAATACAGACGAGTGGCAAACGTATGCAAATACACTGGCAACAATCAAAGCGATTGAACGATTGACTATTAAACGAATTGAACGAAAAATTTGATGTTGTCTGCCATTAAGTTGAGCTAGAAGATAGTCGACTGTTTTGAAAGATTGAACTAAAGTAGATATCTGAAGTTTAATAGCCATTCGACTTAATATTACTTTGAAATAGAAAAATATTAAGTTTCCGTGAACGGCAAATGACATTCCTTCCTTCATGTCTGCGTAGAAGATGGTAATAGCGAAAAAGAAAAATGTGAGAATTTGATTAAAACAAAATAAAATGTTCTCGGTAATCGGTTGATTTTGGCTGTCCAGTTTTATTCCCATAATTCTGAACAACCAAAATAAAGTATTAATGGCTCGGCCAAATTCACCCAGGTTGTTTTGATACATACTTGATTTGCGTTTACTTGTTAAATGTGTTCTTCAAACAGTTTTCTTCTTCTTTTATGATATTGACACTAGCAGTTCGTTAATTAATCCATTTAAATGATAGATTATTTTTTAACTAAATACAGTATTTCTAAGTTTCAAATAACTAGATATTAAATTTTGTAACATTGTTATGGCAACTAGTTGTGGGGTGTGAAAATTGTTACGAGAATATTGCTTTCATTTTTATATCAAATTTTAATGCCTTGTTGAATCGAGTTTAGGATTTTTGGAATTGATTTTTAATATTGGAAGTGACTGTAGAAATTTTATCCGTATTATTGAAGATATGTTTTAAGTATAAAAATAAATACGAGAAACTAACACAGAAATCGCTTTTGTCTTTCAACGTTATTGGATACTAACTGGATACAAGTAATTAAAGTTTCAAAAAACTTATTATTTAAAATTTTGATCTTGATTCGCAAAGGTTCACAAGATGAAAAAGTGTGGCTCTGAATTACATATTCTGTCCAGTGTAAACGATTTGCTTTATTTACGTTTTGCAGTTGTACAAATGTAATAAGACATCAAGGAATTATGTCATATTATCAGCAAATATTTTAGACATTTGTGAGACGACATAATTTGTGTTAAATTACTCACTTTATTTTACAGTAGTTTAACGAATTTTAGCAGTGTATTTGGACTGTTTTTAGTATGAATATAGGACAATAAGATAAGTCAAAATAAAACTGCAGATCTGTAAAAATAAAAAAGAATCACAGTCACCGTAATTGATATTCAAATATCAAAATGTAAAACTAAGTTTATACCGTAATAAATGTGTGAGATGTGATTGTGAATATTCCTGCTACTGTGATTGTAGGTTTGCTGATTAATTGATTTGTCACATACAGTTCAATCTTTTCTGACATCTGTTTTAGTTAAAAACAAAGAAAAGGCTAGTTCTTAACTTGATTAATTTAAAAGATGTTTTATATATAACTTACCATTCTTCTACGCATATTGTCGTTAATAAAGTCTGGCTTTTGTTGCAATTCCTGTAGACTTTTTAGAAACTGCAAATAAGCAAAATACATTATACTGTTTTTAAGACTGCTGTCTAAATAACTTTACCCAGTAATTTGTCATTCCAATAATGACTGTTTGACTAGCTATTACACTAAAATGTTTAATGAACAGGTACACTGATACTATAGAGAAGCCCCTGGCTAAAATCATTCTTCCGAAAATTAGACTATGAATGACTTGGCCCCCTATCCAAATAGCTAAAATTGGTCGAAACGTTTGATCGGTGAGTTGGAGCAGTTGGCATGTTTGTCGATGCAATTGTATTATTTTGGGCATTTGTTTTAAGTAAACATAGATTGAATTTGTTTGTAACTTTTGCATTTTATAAATTAAGCACGGGAATATGATAATATAAGGGACGGTGAGACTCACAATAGCGATTGGTACCAGCTGTTCCCAAGTAATGGTTAAAGGACAACTTAAATAGTTATAGCTAAAGGCGAATATATCAAATTTTTGAGAATTTTTGGAGTTTTTGGAGATTGCTGAAGAAGCACTAAAATTTGTAATACTTGTCAAGCCGGCAATTAGACTGCTGATCGGATATACCAAACTTGCAACTTCCAGAAGTAGTAGATATCTAAGATACGGTTGGCCTAAGTCACCCAAGCTTAAAATAATTTCATCAGCTTTGTTTTTAATGTTGACAAACTTTTTTAACGCGAATCGTAACAGAAGTTTTGATACCATTGCTCGAACTGAGAAAATGACTAAGAAAATGTCATAGAAAAGCTGGGCATATCCGCTTTCAAGAGAGAGGCGTAAGTTGCTGTTGTATAGGTGTTGAATGCTCAAAAACATGTGAAATATGAAGATTACTTCAAAAATCACACGTCTGAATTTTGAGATGTTTGGAGGAGGCGATATATCTAAGCCATAAATCCGAAACAGCCAAATGGCTGATTGAATTGCCGAAGTGAAACTTAGTTGAAATCGGGTCATTTTTGATATACAGTAAATCATACCTGTATGGCAATGGTGAATGAACCATCTTATTTATACTTGAATGATAGTACTGAAGTATGGATTTATACTATGCTGAACGCCATTGGTCTATATTTTTGCTGAAAAATTATGGATACTATGAGTTATTTTGTCGAGAATATTCAAAAAAAAATTCCGTTAATGACATTGGATTTTTACGTTTTCTCTTTTGGTTTTGTGAAAAATATCAAAGAAAAATTAAACGCACATTGTGTACGATGGAAACGGTAAAACCTGATACAAACCATACGGATTGGTATTGGTCCATCTTAACAAAAAATTAAAACAAATAATGCTTCTTTTCTTATTAAAATATATCCAACAAAATACAGTGAATATACAGTACGGTATAAGCACTGTAAGCATTATAATAATTTAAAAAAATAACAGTAACTTTATCGTTTAAAAGCAACGATCAATTAAGCCAACTGATATCTTTTGTATCTGTAACCTTATAACATATTAAATTATCATATATTAGGCATTTCTAAAATAATAGATTTTCATAATACTTTAGTTTTAGATGAAATTAAATAAACTTACATGAGACTTTCAATTAAAAAGATATGTACAGAGCAATTTTTATTGTGATCAATACTGCTGCTTGATATGCATTATGTAAAAACTTTGCTCTTATTGTTTTTTTAGGTAATCAATATTTTTTTAATATTTATTATGTCCATTATAAAACATTATACGAGTAGTGCTTAATTACAACTGACATTGATATCTTTAAAATCGTTATCGATTACATTTAAAGCAAGAGTGTCGGTGGAATTGTAGAAGTAGTTTTTTTTATTAGCAGATTAAATTACATAGTCTTTCAATATTTTTACTAATTATTTTTTTAATTTTTTGCTTGAATACATACGGTAGTGTAATATGTTACTTGGCATTGAATAGCTGAAGTGAAATGTTTTAGAAACATTTTTAAGGTTAGCGTTACTTTCTAATGCCCTAAATTTAAATGCGTTTAATTATTTTAATATTCATTAGAGATTGCCAGAAGACTAGTGTCTTATCTTAAACGTTGTGTTACCGTTAGATGGTATTTAAAGATACATTCAGTCATTCACCGAAAAGAATACAAGAAAATTAAATAAGTTGAAAGTATACTGCATATCTGAAATTATAAGAAAAATCAATGAGGCTAATTATGTAGAAATCAAAATAATATTTTACTTGTATAATTGTTTTAGTCGTAATTGTGAACATTTTTCCAACAGAAATTGATGGCTGATTTAGAAGTGCATTTGTCACGTACAAATCAAGTTTAG
Source organism: Helicorthomorpha holstii (assembly GCA_013389785.1). Taxonomy (NCBI): domain Eukaryota; kingdom Metazoa; phylum Arthropoda; class Diplopoda; order Polydesmida; family Paradoxosomatidae; genus Helicorthomorpha; species Helicorthomorpha holstii. Next base: position 27,584,880 of record JAAFCF010006680.1, read on the forward strand.
ATGGTATCTGCATAATCAAATGTCACATTAAATTTAATGTACAATAATTAAATTTAGCATTTTTGACCGTATTTAAAATGTGAGTTTCTAGAGTTTGTAATCTTAAAATCTCTTTAAGACTTGTTATAAACTGAAAAAAAAAATACTAAGTAAATTTGATTGCACTGGTTTTTATAAATTCAATTTAAAATTACCAAATGGTTCATTGTTCCTGTCGACATTGTTTGAACAGCCAAAACTAGAAAATATTTGATGAATAGATAAATTCCTGTGGGCGATAGACCGTTTTCGCTTATAAATCGACCGTAAACAATGCAAGAAACAATTTGTCCTCCAATCCATATAACCAGAATGGAACTAAAGGTTACATTTGTTAAGCTTAATGCTTGGCATGTCTGGCGATGTAAGTAAATTATTTCTCGTAGTTTTTTTAAATAATCAGTTGCCGGTTTTGTTCTTAAGCTTTGAGTTTTAAAAATCAGCCGTTTAAATATGAAAATGAAGGCTATTGTGAAAGCCATAAACAAAATTACTACTAGTGATTCCCACATGTAACTTAACACACTCGATGCGACGTAAATTTGGGTCATCATGCCGTGTTTTTCGGATATATTACTGGTGTGATTTCGTAATCTGTCAGCAAAAGTTGATTTGCTAGGCGTTACCAATAAATTTGCAACGCTAGTAACTGGAAACAAAAAAGCCAAAATAATAAATCGGCGAAAGTATTTTAGAAATTTTTGCTGATGTTCATCTTCTAAATTGGAAATTAGGCGATGAATGTTGGCTTTAATTTTGACTATGTTGCTCACGCAAAATCTTAACATGATTTTTGAAATTATAACACGAATCGAAAAAAATATGAGAAAAATACTAAGATGAATAAACGCATAGCCAAGACCTAGGTTGGAAATTGTATAATTTCCTAGTGCATACAGGATGCTTAGGAAAATGTGTAAAAATTGGGCAACTTCAAATAACAATCGTCGCAATGAATAGTTATTGACTGGCGGTGAAATATCTAGCCCAAAAAAGCGAAGATACCAAACTACGGGTAAAAGAGCCCAGCTGAAACTCAACTTGGCATGAGCCATGATTAGTTAGTAATAATATAAATTTTATTTTGCTGATAGATGACATAGTATAAATTTCATTGTCATTATGCTGTAGACAAACATACTCATTATCTTGTATTGATTTACAAGTACAACCGTTTTTTTTTTTTAAATGAAATTGTATACAAGTAGCAGAGAATATTTAAAATCGATTACTTTATATTTATTTTATTTATATGCTGACATTGCTTTGCTTAAAATAGCTTCAATGGAATAATACATTTCCACTTAAAGTTTTGGATAAATTGCATGATTACAATTGTTATATTCAATTGTTAAATAAATCCGAATAGGAATTTAAAGTAAAATAAAAGTTTTTTTGCAATAAATAGTTATGTTATTGTGTGGGGTTGCACCTATTCTTTAGTAACTTGATATACTGTTTTAGCTAGAAAAATAATCAATCTTAAGCAAGATATGATCTATATTTTACAATATGATATGATATACTGTACCTTCTCCAGTACGAATTTCCATTAGACGAAATAAAAAAAAAATTGATATCTATGTTTCAGTAACTTTTAAACAGCATCATAAGTAATATTTACAATATTTCTTCTTTTTTTTCTTTTTCCACTGTAGTTAAATTGGAGTAAATAATTAGTACATCATAATATAACCATAAGATTATAAAAATATTAATTGTTAATTTTTTTTAAAGATTGATTTAGTTTTAATAATTTATTTAATGTAAGTTAGTTGAGTACTGTAACATCAACTTGTGTTCAATTAGAATGCTAATAAGTTTATCAAGGGCTTTTTGTGGTTACTATAATTATGTGAAAGTTTTATCACCGAATAGCGAGTTAATGTGAATATAAAACAAATGTATAGGTTAACAGAAAAGCACTTATCTGAAAATACAATTTTATGAGAAAAAAATCGATTAATAAGTGATAATTTAAATATAAAGTTTGTGCATTACTTTGATAGCAACTCCAGGCGTAATTGTAAACAAGTTACCAACAGTAATTGTGGGTTTATACAACAGGACACTGGTGACGTATAAATCTAACTTAGCAGACACCTAATAAATAGATTTTCATTAAAGTTATGTATTTACAGCTAACATTTTTTAAAATTCTAACCATATCTATAACAGCACTGCTCTTCATTGACGAATGTTTTAGTTGCAACTCTTTTAGACTTTCCATTAACTTGAAAACGTAATTGCATTGATTTGTACTGTATTACCATTTATTTAAAAAAAAAATACTTACGCAGTTTGTGGTGAATCCAGTAGCTATTATTTGTACAACCATTATTCCGAAATATTTGCCCAAGAGAAAAGCACTCGATATTGAAAGACCGTTATCCTGAATTTGTCTTCCATATAAAAGACACATGAATACTTGACCACTCATCCAAACGAACAAAAGAGATCGAAAAGTTTCATCAGTTAATTCAAAATGTTGACAAGCTTGTCTGTGCAGTCTAATAATTTCAGTCAGGTTTTCCAAGTAGACTAAGGGGTAGTTGTTTTTCTTTAGCGATTTAATTTTGTAACATAGACTCGTAAATATCAATGCAAACGGTGCAGTAAGACATATGAACATTAAAACAACAAATGATTCCCACATATGAGTGAATGGGCTGGACATGAAATAATAAGCTACATACATAAAAGGATAATTATCGTTAATGTTGGCATTTGTTTGTCTTAGTTTTTGAACTACACCGCCTTTACTAAGTTTTGAGAAAAGATTGAACAGGGTGCTTGCAGGAAGAAAGAAAGATAGCAGAATACCAAACAAGAGTTGTATTAAATATTTTTGTTGTCGATCATCTTTTAATAGTAAAATTAATTTGTGTATTCCGTTTTTAATTTCAACTAGCTTTTTGAGCTGATATCGTACCATCACTTTAGTACATATTCCACGAATGCTGAAATACAGTGCATAAATACTAAAGAATAAAAAAACAAATCCGGATTTAAAATTTGCTTGCATGCAAGTAAAGAGAAAAAATTGTATGGCGAGAAAAATGTGAAATGTGTAAATTAAATTAAAAATGATTTGACGAAGAAGTGATGGCTTTGAAGGTGGTGATAAGTCCAAGCCATAGATGCGAAAAACCCAAATGATGGGCAATATTGCTTGGGTAAAACTAAGCTTCAGTGGCACTACGATTCTTGCCATTTCCAGAATTTAAATGAAATATTGTTGAAAAAATATTTTCAATAACAATAGGGAATAAATTCTAATCATTTTGATCAATAATCGGTATAAATTTCATTTTTAAGTTATTGTTTTATTTTAGTGGAAAAGTTTTGTTTTAGTTTGATACTGTTTTGCAATATGATATACAGTACTTTATTGTTATTAGACAAACTATTCGATGAACTTATATTATTTTATATACATAACACTCATTTATTTTGTTTTACATTAAAAAGTCGCTGAAAATACAATTCATAAAATCGACGGCAAAGCATTTTAGATTTTTCGTAATTTTAAATGACTTAATTTTCAATATAATTATACAATATTATGATGTGGTATTATTATTTTAAAAGATAGAACACAACCATGCACGTTCGTTCTGAATTTAGTCGCTTTCAAACGAATACAGAAAAACGATGTATGTTAAGAGAAAAGCTCCAATCTGAAAAGCAAAATACAACATAAAATTATTGACACTGACAAAATGATTTACTTTTTGAAATTACTCTTATGATCACTCTTGGTGTGATAACAAATAAATTCCCCACCGTTAATGTTGGCTGATATAATAGAACTCGTGTCACATATAGATCGATTTTGCTTGATACCTTATTAATTATAGTAGATGTTAGTTTTGGATTTATAGTAGTTGTAGCTGATTAAAAATCAAATTCTAACCATGTCTATAACATCATTGCTTCTCACTGAGGATTGCTTGAGTTGCAACTCTTTTAGACTTTCCATAAGCTTAAATAATATAATAATATTGATTTTATTGTTCTTGTAAACATGCAAATAAACATACGCAATTGGTGGTAAATCCTGTTGCTATAATTTGCACTACCATCATTCCAAAATATTTGCTTAGCAAATAAATACACATTGGAGAAAGGCCTTTGTTTTGAATTAGCCTTCCATATAAAAGACACATGAATACTTGTCCACTTAGCCAGACAAACAGAATGGATCGAAAAGTTTCATCAGTTAGTTCAAAAAGCTGACATGCTTGTCTGTGCAATTTAATAATCTCTGATAGATTTTGCAAGTAAACTAAGGTGTGTTTTTTCTTCAGTGATTTGATTTTTAAGCATAGACTCTTAAATATTAGTGCGAAAGGTGCAGTAAGAACCACGAACATTATAACGATAAATGTTTCCCACAAGTTGCTAAGTGGACTGGCCAACCAGGTATAGCTTGTATAAAGAAGATTATAATTTTGATTGATTTTTGTGCTAACCTGTCTGGCTTGCTTTACAATGTTTGATTGACTGGGTTTAAACACCATGTTTAAAATGGTGCTTATAGGAATCGAGAAAGACAGCAATATGCAAAGCAAGAATTTAATCAAATATTTCTGTTGCTCACTGTCTTCAAATAATGAAATCAGTTGATGAAGTCCATTCTTAACTTTTACTAACTTTTTTAATTGGTATCTTACCATAACTTTCGTCATAATGACTCGCATGCTGAAATGTATATAGAAAATACTGAAGATCATATAGGCAAAGCCGGAGTTGAGTTGCATTTTCATGCAAGAATAAGCAAAATATTCAATGGTGAGGCCAAAGTGAAACACGTAGATGAAATTAAAAATAAAATTACGAATTAGTGATGGATTTGCTGGTGGTGATAAGTCTATGCCAAACAAGCGAAAAACATAAATAATAGGCAAAATTGCATGAGTAAAACTGAGTTTTTTCAGTGTGTTTCTGGCCATTTCTGGACTTTGAATGATTTTTTTGAGTTTATTTCATAACGAGAAAACAAATTTTATAGTTTTAATCAATATTTGATATAAATTTTCGTTTTTGAAGGAGAAACGTCAATTTTGTTTATGTATTTTATGCTTTTGTAATCTGATACTGATATTGCTAAGAATTGATAGTTTATATCGTAGATTTACATCAATACATTTGTTTATTATCGATTAAAATACAGTAATTGATCTAAATATAAACACATTGAACACCCGAATATAATTCTCTTAGAAGATTTAAAGTAGTTATCAGTAGTTATTCTTCCAGCTCCCACTAATTTATTAAGATTCAGCTTATACATGTATTTTGTGTTTTCAAAAAAGATTTGAAATAATTTTATTTAATAAAAGTTTTTATTGTGCATGTTACAATTTTTGATTGAGTTAATTATAAGTTTATAACATATAAGTTGCCATTTGCGACTTTTATTACATTAGTTATTAAAATACATAGATAGTTACCATTATATTTGTCATTATTATATTTACTCTTCCATTCCTTTTTTGGGCTTTACACTTATAGCTACAACTTTAGATTTTTTCTGTTTTTTGTAGTAAAATATTTCTCCCACTAGTGTAATCATACCAATTGCCAATCCCACAAGTGTGGCAATAAACACACCACCTGTAAACATCAAGAAAGGAATACACATTTAATTGAAAATTTTATTTATTGTGGTTTTAAATACTTACCAATGCTGGCCAGTGTTATTCCCTCAGATTCATCGCTGTCGGGACATTGCTTTCTAAGTGACGCATTCCAGTATTTTTGTGACAGCATTTCAAAATATCGATCCTTTTGTAACTCTAACAAACTATAAAAATGTTAAAATCGATTCTCTTGGTTTAAATAATACTCTCAACCGAGTTTTGTAAGTAGGATACTTAACTGTTTTCCGATTTCATCTTGTAAATGCGATCCTGACTGTACGGCGATAGCGTAAGGTTGCTCGGCAAATGGTTCACCTACTTCGGTGAAATTGCAGTTATGATAAACCGCATAGCGAAGTGTCGCTGCATCGTGAATAAACGCAAATTTGCGATCCAAATCATTGTTGATTTTTTCGTAACCTAGTATATATTTGTTAGAGCTAGAAATATAATAACTTAATCATTTTTTTACCGTCATCGACTGTTCTGAAAACTCCAGATCCAGTGATTACCGATAAAATTCGAGAATATTGTTCTTTGATTGGGTAATCCCAGACTCTGTATTTTGCTTGGTCACTTGTGCTATTCAGTGTCATGTCTTTCCATACACTTTTATAGATAGTTTTACATGAAAATGATCATTTTTATTTAAATTACAACAGCTAATTTACTTGTAAAGCTGCTCTTCAGCTGATGCCATGTTAATAAAATAATCATGAATTGTGGAACCTTCGACCACACTGTAGTTAATCTTAGACTGTTTAGCAAGTTCTTCCATTGAATTTACTGGGCTCTACAAATAAGTCAGTAATTCTGTAACAATTTATTAGAGTAAGTAGTAATGGTGTCAAGAATTTGATCTTACTAGAAGAAATTAAGACATCCTAAGACCAAATGAAAGTGCAATTAAAATTTGTGCTTAAACATGCAAATTCATTGCATCGTACAGTACACTGTATTTATCACCTGCATACGCTCCACTGTTAGGAAAGCAGCTAAATTAGCTGTAAATGTAGCTAACATCAAAACCACAAAAATCCAGTACGATGCCACTAAGATTCTTCCTGACACTGCTTTTGGGGGTTCTCCACCACCTAACAAGAAAAAATTAAGTTAAAATGAACGTTTATTTACACTAAATCGGTGATAGTGTTGCTTTCCTTGTGGTGTCATCGAAGTTAAGGCAAACCAAAAGCATTCAGATAGAGAAAATTCCCTGCATTTATATGGGTAAAGTTCCTTATTTCTTCCACTGTAAGGACTGTACCGATCCACTACCCAAAGAACGATTGCAGTTACAACTAATGCGGCCAATATACACCACCATACTTCATCTTTTAGCACGGACATGAATTTAAAAAGAGATGTTGTTTTTTCTGGTTTTCGCATAACTAAAAAAGCCATGGCATTACTATCTAAAAGATTTAATATGGGGTAGGCTATCATTTAAGCTACTTATTGATATTCCTGACTGCTCAAAATATGGAGCTACAAAATCGATGGCTTCTTCTCTCTCAGATGTAATTGTTAAAGGAGCCACTATCATATCGGTTTCCTTCATATTAAGAAATGACATGGCATATTTACATTTTAAGTACATTTTTGAAGTGAATTTGTTACCCCTTTTACAAGGTCACCAACAAGACCATCCCATTGCCCGTTAACTTTTTTTCCAAACTCTCCTGGATCTCGCATAATTAATTGATAGTTGAATTTCATCTCTTTTGATAATCGCTCCAGGAGATCCATACAAAATCCACCATATAAGGGATTACCGTATTCGTCTTTTAACTGCTCACCGTTTTTTCCACGTCTTTCGTAAACAAACGGTATTTGCTATAAGTGCATTAAAATTAGTTATTTTTGTTTTAGTAAAGTCAAAGCTGCATTGATTAATATAAAAGCTTACAACTACAGTTCCAACTCTGAAAAATCTTTTAACCAACTCATCACTGTCTCCAGCTAAGTTGACAAACCTTGTTTCAGTTGTCCATTTACCTATCTGTGATTTATTATTATAAGTAACTTAAAAAGAAAATACAGTATGTATTGCTTAAATCGTAAATACATTATGAGTTCCTGACGAATTGGTCATTAGTACATCCAAAGCTAAGTTCCACTGTATTTGGGTGTCATTAAATTCAACATAGTCCATTTCCGATATAATTTTCTAATTGAGTGATACATTAAAATTTTATTTATTAAATTCTGTTTATGTGCCACTTACATCTGCAATTTGTGTAAATATGGCTTTATCATTTGGTAGATCATCAGCTGATGTTTTTACATCATTGGATGTAGTGTAATTACTGCAATTAGTGGTTGTTAAAACAATTCCTTCGTATTCTACGAACATGTTACGAAAAACATCCCCCAGAGAAACAATTACAGTAGTGATAAATAAATCTTTAACCTACATTAGTTATGTTAGACATTTCTTGCATTTTTAATTAGGTTATTTTTATTTTACGTACTGCGTGTTTTTCACAATTGCAGTTTGTAATTTCAGTATCATTTGCAAAACCTGGTTTGGTTAATCTGTCATCGCCTTTAACACTACAGCACATACCAGCCGTGGGTTTTATGTGAGCGACACCAGAGGGGAATCCACTTAGTGAAATGTTTTCAAAATCCTATGTAAAAATTACTGTTTTATTTTTTTTCAAATTTTATTAAAGACTAATTATGCGTTTACCATTTGCACAACTGTCCATATTGTATCTCTTGCTAAAAGCTTAGATACGTTAAGCTAAAATTTAACAAGGATTAGAAACGTTATCTATAATTAAAAAACCAAACGACAAAAAATAATGTACTTTTAGAAATAACATCTGAAGCTGATCAGATGTACCATAAGCCACAAACTGTGATGGAACTGGTTTCATTCCTCGTAAATTGTCGGTAGCTTGAGGTTTCGATGCATCAACTACTACAATACGAATGACAGTATTTCCAATTAAATACAATAAACTTTGATCCAAATCTAAAATAAATAACGACAGTTAAGAGTTTTACTTAAATACATTATGGGACGTTTTAAATTTCATTTAGGCAACCTGTTTCATTGTAAAAAACTAAGGCAGCATCGGTGGCATTTCGGTATCTCAAAAAATCATCGGAGGCTCTAACAAACTGCCTGATGGTAATATCCAGATGAGTGTAAGGGAGATTTAAAGTAGCAGATATACTTTGGGCATGGACCCATCCTTCCCACGTTAAATCAAGAACCAAAGAAACGCCATTTAGCAAATAATCACACACTGAAAATGAATTGAATCATTTATTTGAGTTATTTTGGAATTGAAGAAAATAAAAGAAGGGTATTTCGAATTTATAAGTAACTTATTTTTTTACTATATGTGCCGAATAGGTTAAAAAAATTAATAATTATAATCATGAAAAGGCTTTGGTAGAGCGCTGAGCAGCTATTCAATGTCAAGATATGATGACAATAGAATAATTTAAATATAGGTCGATGGAGTAAATTGTTCATTCGTGAGAAGAATGAACTAATAACCATGTGGTTTCCATCGGATATTCAAAAGACTAATAATTAATAATAAATCGATATAAATACATCATTCTTTAAGCTCCTCTATCATTTTGCCTTAAATTACATGTTTGTCAGTATAAATGTCCTGTCAAATGATGAATTTTATTGGTAGGTCAACAATCAACTGCAGAATAGATTATCATTTTGCGACATCATTACTTTTTAGTAGGCTAATTTTGTTTTAATATTCATAATAACGTCACGACTTTTTTATTATTTTTTTTTAACTTTTAATTATTTTTTAAATTAGTTTTTTAAAGTTTGAGAAAAACGTGAAAGTATACTTACGTTGCAAATACGCTTGAAATTCTTCTCCTTCTCGAAATAAAATTGTGTGATGTGTAAAATTAAGATTGACATCAGAAATTTCGGTTTTTACATGTGTTTCAACTTCTAATAATGTATCATCGATTAACTTGGAAATTGGTGCATCGAACTCCTCTATCACTGTCACTAGAAAAAAAATATTTTATGTTATGCGAATTTATTTGTTATTAAATATTTATAGCTTTAATATTAATTTACCAATATGGACGTTTGTATTGTTAGTTAAGGCATTGATAAACGATGCTGAAACTATTATAGTTATCAACAGTGTCGTTTTAAGATCCATCTTTTGTAAATTGGACAAAATTTATAACTACAGTTGCCACCGCATTTAAACTGGAACGGAAAAAAATATTTTTTTTAAGTTTTGAGTCTTGTTTGTCGATGAGACATATTGATCTGTGTATGTCTTTTGGGAAATTAATGGTTAAGTGCGTACAGTATAGAAAACTCAAAGATTAATTGATGCTTAGTATCAAGAACTTTTGTTATGTCTTATAAGAAACTTGTGTGACGCTCTTGACAATATTGACTTCAATAATAAAAGCCACTAACAACTGAGCGGATGATTAGAAAACCGTGAGAAAAGTTGAAGTGCACAGTTGGGTATCTCATGGGAAACAAAAATGAATGTTACATATTGTGTTATTTAATATTGATTTTTTTTCATTCTTAATTTTGTTGTAGTGCTGAGTTTAGTTGATTGGTTATGTGGCTTCTACTGCTAAAACATTAACTATTGCAAAGGCATGACACTTTCGGTGACAGTTTTCATTTAACTGGAAATGGATCGATACTTGTTACAAAAATCCATAATAAAGTAATGTCATAGGTTTAATTGATTATAATTAATGGGAGAATCTTCCTGTATAATTATACAGTATATTGTCATAGTCATGTTTTTGTCTGTCATTGTGGTTTATAATTTATGTAATTATTAAGCAAGTAACTTAGTGTGCATAGGCAATAGCGTTGTTTATTCTAGGGTGATATATTGGTTTTGTAATTATGTTTGTTGTGTTATTTATGGTATTACAGCATGTTAAATTGTAGTAAGTTCGGTAGTTATTTAAATGATAATTGTTCTACTAAAGGGTGAACATTTTACTTTAGTGATTTTAATATCAAATAATTAAGTTATGTCAAATTAGTTTGAATAAAATGATTTTTGAATTGTTTTAAGATGAAAATATGAAAAACATAATTTGAAAACAAGTTTAATTGAAGTTAAAATTAAGTGAAACTGAAATTGATAAGTTTATTTTATTCATTTAGTGACAATATTATTTTATCTTAACGTAAAATATCTCCAGTTGCAGTAAGCAAGTGAGAAGGATTGCATTATTTAATGTGTTTATTGGTCAAATTTTATCACGTTTCCAAATATAAATTTTGATGAATTTTAATAACTTATGTACTTTAAGAGTGTTAAGTCAATGGGTTTACGCACCATGTTTTTTTACAAGACATTTTGATCCTTTTTATATGATGAATGTTTATTTTTTTAATACAGGGTTTTAATGGGTCTGTTTTTTTTTTGTGCTTATTGGAATTTGAATTTATTTACTTAACTTATATAATTTATAAACTTAACTAAGTAATAACAATCAGTAATATAAGCTTAGTACTGTAATTGGTTTTCTTACCTTATCGAGTGGTTTCAAAAGTGAATAAAATTTCCAGGAATTGTTTTCCTTGTTGCAATGATGCTTTTCGATGAGAAATGATCATAACCTTCTGAATATCTACCATCAAATGGAGTGAAGTTTATTTTTACTGTCACTACTCACTTCTTTTACTCACGCAACGTATAATAACGTTGAGGAGTGCTCTAAAGCTGCTTGGCAGAAATGATGTTGGGACTCTTTGATACTAAAGCATCTTTGTAATACAGTATTAATTTTCCATAAACTACCGTGGCTAACATATGGTGGGTCTTATCAACCTTTATAAGTGGACGTTAATATACGTTATGCTTATAAAAAAAACTTAATAATGAGTCATTCCAAGATTTCTCATAAATGCACTAATTAATATTAAATGAAACAAAAACTAGCAACAGTATTAATATCATAGACTGTATTAGAATTAACTGACTACAGTCCTTATAGTTGGCTTTAGAAAAATTAACTAAGTTTGCAGTTTTAAAATAGTTTTATAATACATGCAATTTATACTGTAAGCTACAAAGTAAGCTGAGTTTTTAAACTCTGTGAAGAAATAAATGCAAGTGGGGAGAAATCAAGGTTGTTAGACAAACATAGGTATAAATAAAGTAATGAGCTTTGAGAGAAAAAGGAAGAAGGTTCTAGTGACGTAATGCGCAGTAATGCCTCTTTTAGATTATCTAATTTGCGCATGTAACGAACAGATGATTTGTTTTTCTGTCAATCTTTGTGGCGTCTCATCTCACTTGAAATTGATATTTTATTCCATGGAAGAAGACAATTTGAAGGTTTTTGAACATTATTTACTACCAGTGTATTTATTTAACAATATAAAAGTTAGTAATTATGGTATATAGCGACTAAAAGTGGCAGTTCATTATACCGTGGGGAAATTATGTGAAGAAATTGGCAGTCGCAAACAGAAGACGTTTAGCAAGCAGATTATACAGGCGATCTCAAATTTGACATTTGATCAGTGTTTGATTTACGCGAAAGATTTGGAATTGTTTGCGAAGCAAGTATCTCTCATAGTTTTATTAGTAACGTATATTTTACTGATTGTAATCTGCATATTGCTTGGTAATGTTAATGTGGCGTGGCTTCTTGTTCTTGCTAGGCACGCTAAACGTAGAACTGTTTCTGACGATGATGTTAAACTTATTGTGAGAAGAAATGATAAGCTGGTATCCACTTTTGGTTAGTTAATTAATAATTCTAGTATTATACCGTTGAATGTTTATTTTAGTTGGAGTGCATCCAAAATCTGATAAATGAAATGAACGCAGCTAAACAGAAACCACCAGTCGAGGTGAATATTGATGAAGATGCGTCGAATGATGGTGACATTGACGATTTCTTATTATGATCATTTATTTTTGTAAGATCAGTTTGGTTGCATAGATCCGTAGTTTAATAATGTGATTCAAAATCCCAGAAATACTCGTATTCTGACGTTATTTAAACTAGGTGTATTCTCCTTGTACAGTATTTTATGTACAGTACTACAATTTTGATACTACTGTACTGTGAAATAGCAAGTTTTCTAGTTAGTTAAATCTTTTCGTTAAAGTGTAGGATAATCATGGATCAGTGTTAGTGAAAGTTAAACAGATTAAATAATAGATTTAATATAAAAATGATTTGTGATACTTTATTCGTACAATTTAATACGACAAATACTGTAGTAAATTTTAACAGCAACATCTTGGCGACTAAGTTACTTTATAATGATGAAAATTTAAGTTAACATTGCTTTACGCAAGTTCTATTTAAAATTTTAAACGGCGAAAATATGTAAATAGACTTAGTTAATAATTATTTATCAAACATTTAGTTGAAAAGAAGTAGCAATTCCTATAGCTTGGTCTTTAATATTTATCTTAAATAATTATTAGGAAAATATTTAAAAAGTTTGCCGCAACATCGTAAAGTAAAATGGTTTGAAGTATACAAAGGTTTTTATCGTAATATGAAAACTTAGTACAAGATTGGAACTATTTTAATAGTATAATTCAACCAGTACTTTTTTCTAGTATAAAGAAACGAAGTATCGTGGATCACAACCGTCAAATAAGAAAACATTCAGTCGTTTTATGCTGTATGCACTGTACTTATTTCTCTTAACAAGTAACTTAAATTTTATTGTTTTCATCCATATAATATCTTTTCGTTTGAGGTTTATGACTAGGACGTTTTACATGTGAGACCATGAGGAAACCCTCGAATGATTTACAGACTTATTTCTTGTGTTTGCAGTTGATGGCGACAATAGCAATACTTGTGCAAATGATGCTGAGATTGAGCAATACAGTGGCTGCTGTTACCGTAAGCGTTTACACGGCTAATACTGCGTTCATCAGCTGCAAACTTGTCTGACTGAACATCATGAGTAATCGTTGCTTCAAAATGTCCATCTCCAGGTGTAGTTACCATTTTAACAAAGTAACTCACAATGCTAACATGAGTATTATCACTAAAATCACCAACAAATCCATCGTAATCAGAGTTTTTCTTGTATTGAAGCAAAGCTAGGTTTTAAGTGAAAGAAAAATGGAAATTATCAGTTGGAGGATAGGAATGGAAAATGTTTGTATAAAAGATACCTCTGTGCGGAATGTATTTGTCCACCCTCACGATATTATGCACACGAACTTCATGACAAAGTAATCTGCTTGGTTCTGTTAAACTGTTGATGAACTTTAATAATGAGTTTGCCACTTTAACTGCAATGGGGTCATTTATAGGCACCGGTTCCATGTGTAAACACGTACACCAGTGCGGTTCGATTCCGGCATCTGCGCAACTTCTTGAGGCTGGTATCTATATCACATGATATAATAAGAGTTAATGTACATGAAAATAAGCACAGTGCCATTAAAAAGTTACTTGTTTAAATAGGCTGATGCTGCGGGGTAATGGTCTCTTTTCACTTATACTTGGTTCTTGGTCAACATTGAAATGAAGAACGTCTTTAAGTGTTGGGTAAATATCAAAAGGCGTCGTCAATTTGTCAACGTTGCTATTTAAATTGGCCCAAGCCTTCGGATGTTGTGTTTTGAAGTGTTGGGGAAAGATGAAACTGAAAAAAGGAAGGCGCTCTTCTTGCTTTCCTTGTTGAGTTTCACGTATTTCTGAGAATCTAAAAGATAAAAATTGAGGTAAAGTATTTACTTAAGTGAAATTTAGTACTTACCGATGCCCATGATCACTCATCATGATTAGCAAAGTATTGTTCAGATGTCCTTTTTGTTGGAGAGATTTAATAAATGTAAGCAGATCGTCATCTACCAGACCAACAAGATTATAGTTGTCATGCGAAAGCTCGGCGTGAAATCCAAAAAAGAATTTAGGTCTTTTTGAGTAGTGATCAAAAAAGTCTTCAGTATATTTGAAAAAAATCTGTAAACACAAAATAACGAATGGTTTGACAATTGAACAGAGCACACCTGATGCGTCATTTGATGCATAAACTAATTAACTGTTTAACTAGTGCACCTACATACACCTAATTGTTCATTTAGTGTGAATTTATACTGCAGTGTAATTGCGTGAAAGCATTCAATGACCAACTAGGGAATAGCGTGACCAATTCTAACAACCACTTTATGCATTTTTATGTAAACAACCACATGTTATGATAATTTTAGTTATTCTATTAGGCAATTATTATTATTGTTACCTTATGTCGTGGAGTTCCAGCCAGACAGAATTTTCGATGTTCAGACTGCACTTTGTCTAATTCCAAATAAAATGGGCGTCCATAATGTGTTGTTGGTTGAGCATTGAAGCCACGTAATCGATAGGTAAAAGTACCTATGAAAGCTTGGTCTTCTGTATAGGCTGTAGCAAAGTTATTATCCCTGTAGTCATTCCAAATAAACGGATAAATGTTGACGTAATTCGAATCTGACATTCGTTTCCTTGTTTCTGGTAGCTCGGGCTCTGTTAACCCAGTAAAAATGGGGATTAAAGCTTGGGGAGTACCGTCACCTACAATATTGTAACCATTGAGAACCACCGCGTCTAAAACACTCGTTAAATATTCATAGGTTTTTGGTAGCTTTCTCATATATGTCATGTGAGACAGTGAGTCGAAACCAAAAATTAGGACGTTGAGTCCAAGAGAATTCGATGGAAAGGGCTTTGGCTCAGTAGATTCTTTACCCAGATCAGCAATTCCTGACATTAAGTTTCGCCAAGTTCTTTTATTGTTACCATTATGGAGTATGCAGGTAACGTGAAAGAAATCGGTGACTAGTTTAACTGAACCACTGACATCTGTGACTGTGTTTATAATACGATTTGTATGATCATCGTGTCGCTGGATGAACTGATAAGTACACGTAATCGTTGATTCGGGGTTAGACTGTATAAATGATTCGCATAACTTAGCATAACCGTCATTTACGCATACCCAGTTCTCTTCTTGAGCACAATCGAGTGGTGGTACATCATGAAAATATTTGTCTAGGACGGGACTGTGCAATTCCAATTTTGGTAACGAACATAATTCACGATAACGCGAATCATTGGCGTCGATAAACACGCGACTTCCCCATGTACCAAAATATGGGTACGGATTATTTGTAAGATAAAATGATTTGAAAATTGCAAATATAGTCAGACCACTTAGTATTAAAAACAGTATACTTCTTCGCATACGAAAAAACGTTATACATCGCAGTGGAAATCTTGAGTGCCTCATTTTCTACAGCCACATACCGAACTGCAAAAAAAAAAAAAAATACAGGAAGCATGTCATGTTAGTTGTTAGGTTTGTAACAAAATCGGTTCTGTTTTAAAGTATTTAAACAAACTACTGTATGAGTCCGGTATATCAATTTCACGAAAATAACTCATTTTACTGAAATACTAGCGTATACGAAATATCAAGTGTACCCACAAGTACTGAACAGTATGATAATAACGGTTGCAGCTCCTTTTTGAATTTGATGATTAAAGTTTTACCAGTGTTAATTAACAAAACTTATTACCGAATTTACTGCTAATGTACAGAAACACTAATATACCCAACCATAGAAATGTTTATAAAACAGAAAACGTTAATACTTTAGGACGCGAAAATTTCGTTCGCTATAAACTATCTACTGTATTTGAACTTTCATAAAATATAATAATTACTAGTATTTAAGCATTTAAAGTATTTTTATGATAATTATGCTACTTTTATTGAAAAGACGATTAAAGGTCGTTCGTTGCATATGATTCAAGGCCTTTCAAAATTGAATAAACAGGAGCGAATGTTTTTTTAGTGATGTATCAACTATCGATTGATAAAATGTGACAAAAATTTGTCAGATACAGTAAATCTTTAATGAGTCCACCGAATTATTAATTAACGTGGCAAAGTATAATAGATAACCTTAAAAAAAAAAACAGGTACCTCTACTGAATATTGGTTTTATTATATTTGATAAGTTTTTTATTCTACTGTACGTGTCTAAAATGCCAACATTTAGTATTACTGTATATCATATATTTTACAATCATAAAGTTGTAAATTTATTAAACAAAATGTACAGTATACACAGTTCACATTTAGCTGGATAGAATAATACTCGTATTACAAATCTTATGTACAATACAGTATAATTATGTTCTGTAACTGGTATTAAGGCTATTGTATTATTGCTTTAGCAACTACTGTGCAATATTACACTATTGTTATTGCTATGATGAAAGATCGGAAATGAATGTAAACTTGCCACACGGTAATAAATTGTTTATTGACCGTATTATAACATGAAAGTTTCTAGCTCGTTGTAAGTTACCTGCTAGGCTATAATTTAGTATTTATTAAATGTTAAAATAATAAACTACAACGTGTGATTTGTGTCCTGTGTGCAATTGAAAGTTAATAATATCCAGATTAGTTTTGAAATATTAAAACAAGCAGATGAAAGTTGTTACATTATTGGTTATCTACTGTAAACGTCTGTCACTAGTCGCATTTTGATATTTAGCAGGAAATCGCTGGCGATTGCTGTCTTAATAAAATTAAGTAGGGGATGTACAGAGTACGTCAGCGGTTTATAACTTAAGAATGAAATCTAGTACAGTAGTTTAAATAAGTTTATTATCCCTTTTATGTTAACAGACAGTGTGACTAATTTTAATTTAATAAAAGTTTTAAACAAAACTCCTTCATAAAGTTCAGATTACTCTTCAGTCTTTAAATCAGTTTTTTAATATAGTATTTTATTTCAGTCATACAGCATAGCCATTTACTGTATGGATTATAGCAATTTCCCGTGTAACCAATTATTTAAAGTTATAGATTTTTTTAATACAAAAAAAAAATTATTTTATTGAAGGAAATATGTTAAAAGGAAAGTTTACTTTTAAAACAATTTCTAAAAAAAAAGGAAATATGTTAAAAGGAAAGTTTATTTTTAAAACAATTTCTAAAAAAAAAATAATATCATTAAGCCAGACTTTGAAAGTTAATGGCAAATAAGACATTTCGTCTTTGTACAGTACTGTAATAACGAATCGACCGATAATATTGTAGAATGTAGATCGATCATACTTTTGTTTTTTTTTTTAAATTGGATCAAAACTATAAAGCCATGGTTTTTAGAGTACAGTATTTTACAACTTACTGTATGTCGTTGATACTGTAGCTAACAATAGTCAATATTTTAATTATTGTATGTAATTAATGCCATACGTTATTGGTAATGAATGTACAGTATATAACAAAAATTGTTTTAATTAGCAACCACATCGAGTTGTATTGGTTTTTTAATTGACCTTGTTAAACCCTATGTATATTTCGTTATACTATAATAACATTATAATGTGATTACCACTTGTAAAATACCAGTGGTAATGCTTAATATGGTATATTGACTAGAATTTTAGTTAACCATAAGATACTTTTTATTAACAACATCTATTAGTGTAAAAAATAAGTTACAAAATGTCTGATTGAATAATTAGATTATTAGACTATGGAGACATTTCTAAGTTTACATGCATTATTTTGCTCCACAAAAATATTGCAGAAAATTTTAATTTTTAATGGCATGAATGTTATTATTGTGATGACATAGATGCAAGTTTTTAGTTGTTGTTTATGGCTTTTCAACTTATGAAACTGAAAATTTCCTGTTATTTGGATATGAAAGTACTCTAGTTATTAGAATATTCAGTAGATTTTAATGAAATTTCCCCATTTGATTGTTCACGATGATTCTGCTTTTAATTGTAAATATCACGGTTATTTAATTGTATACTCAGCTTTATGTATATAATTCTTACTCATCTCGATTTTTTTCTGGGATGATTTTTGACAAAAATGATGTTTATCAAATCTAATAAAGCATCATTTTTTGTTATTTAGTTTCTAGAATTTGTAGTAATTTACAAAATCATGAATAATTTACGAAAATTTAAAAAGTTATTACTGGTACTGTATTGATATGCTTTGCATGTTATATTTTAATGTTTAGGTTGACAAGCATTTAGTATATTTGAAATTTTAATAATATTATATATAATATGCAGAATAATTTTTTGAAAAACCCGAAAATGCAAATCTTTTACTGTGATCATAACAACATAGCAAAAAAGATTTAAGATCTAATAATTTGAGTACGTTTGAACTATAAACCTTTAAAATCGAAACTGAATTGTTTTGTCTATCAAATTATTAATCGTAATTTTAACTAACTTGTTTACTTTAAACGGCAATAGTCGACTATTCATGGTCGAACTATTTATATGAATTGAATTTTCATGACTGCGCTATGATTTATTATTTCTACATCTCTGATTTGATGGTTAACTTTGAAAGCAAATTTACAGTAAACAACCAGTTACGGTTTCTCCCACTTAAAGGTCTACTCTAAAAGCTTGTTCAAATTAGAAGCTAAAAAAAACTCAAAAAAATAAAAAAACAAGTGAAGGAGACTGCCATTATATTACATTGCTGATGCAGCGTGTTACTCTTTCACTGAATCGTATTTTCTACATCCAAAAGATGCTCGTCTTATAGAACATTAAATTGAGCTTCCATTAAAATTACATTGCCTAACCAGAAATCAACGTTCATCAGTCAGATGAAAATCGCATCTTTGTTTTTAGTATTTATTTCAAAAATAATAAAACGAAAATTCACAATAATCCTTACCTCAACAGGCGAAGAGGGAGATGAGGGCTCCTTGTTTATGTCATTGTTTGCTTTTATACCCTTGTATGCTATAAATGTCCTTCTCTTTCCCCAGTTCAATTTTCATCTCTTGCACTACATTACTGAGTCTGAGCTCTTACGCATCTGTCCATCAATTTCACTCTCCCTCACACTGCAGTCTCTGCTCTCTAGTTTTCGGGTTCACTCAGTATCATGGTAACGCTCTTGCGAAGAAAATGTAGCGAACGCTAAACTACGAGCCTCAAAGTTCAATTCACACTGGGCAAATTGAGAGTGCGTTCACACGACGTTAAACGTAACTCTCAACTAAGCTATACAGTAGAGAATGGAGATTTTGTTTACTTAAAAGGGATTTGTAAAATGTTTCTGGAAAATGAGAGAAAATTAGAAGTAAAGACCAAATACAGACTTTTTTTAACGGGGGAAAAAAAATGGTCAAACTAATATTTAATTGACGCTTGTTTATTTACAAAAACCTGCTGTTATTTCCATACATTTGCCATACGATGGGCTTAGTTTACTCAATTGTCAGTCAATATTGAAAAGCATTAAACTATGAAAAAGTTGTGCTTTTTATTCATTTAAATGGTATATGGTGTAAGAAAACGTATTTGCTTTTGCTTTGCACCCTGTATAAAAAGCGTGTTATTTTTCCCCTTTAAGTTATTTTGAGAATGAATATTGTACAGTATAATCAAAATGCATTGATACCGGATATCGGAAAGACATTATGTGATTTATGGTTTGTATGTCGTTGACGTCACTCTTTACATGTAAAGAGTAACTTCATACTACACTGTAGGCGGCATTTTTTTGTTAATAAATTATGACCAAATCCAAAATTAATAATATATTTTTGTGCCATGTGTTTTTTAATTTTTTTTCTACTTGTTATTCTCTGAAATGTTTTGTTTGGCCAACAACATGTACAGTGTAAAGTCTAGTAAAAAAATCGTTATTACTGCGAGTTTATGTAGATTAAAGATGATTTGCCAATTTTTGAAAGCACTTTTTATTTAAACCCTGTATTATCATTTCAGTCATGTATTTTTTTTAAAATTATTTTTAATGTATTGGTGCCACAGGAAATGACACTAAAATGACAATTGTCATGACCGTATGGTATTTCTAAAGCATTATTTAACAAATTCAGTATTGTGTAAAGTTTGCAAACCGATTTTGTTTTAATTTTTGCGCTTCAATAAATTTTTGTGGGTTTCTTTTTTTATTTACATTTGTTCACGTTTTGATGCTTTTATTTACTCTACGACTATATTTTAAAGGCGTTAAGATTTATGCGATTCAGTTAAATTTATCCTTCCAGAAATAAATTGTATTATAACTCTTCGTTAGTCTTCGCTTTTTATGCAACTGCTAGTGTGGTTATTTTTAAACTTTCTAGCAGCTATTTTTTCGATTGAAAGAGCAAAGAGAGATAACCCAATTCCTGTTGCAAACAATATGTAGATGCCCACAGCTTGTTCCAAACCTAGCCGTTCACTTGACTTCTCAAGTGGGCATGGTGGCTGCCTCTTCATATGATACACTGTTGTTAAATAATCCATTAGACCACTTTCTCTAATTTTCAGCATTCTAATTAAGACATAAATTCGATTAGCTGTTCAATTTTTTTTTTGTTTAATACAGTATATTAACTTACATATTATTGATAAGCCGGACATATGGAAAGTCGTTTCTGGTAGCCAAATTTAAAATATCGTACATATAAGTTGTTGTGGCAAATGATGCAGTGCAGTTGTCATAAGTTACTGCAAAAGTCGAAGGCCCATCAGCCAGGTAGACATGCTTGCCTTGATAAAATGTTGGTATTAATTTATCAAACAACTTCCCATCCCCAACCTTTTGTAACTTTTTCCATACTCTTGCATAAAGGCCTTGTTTAGCACTCTGTAATGTTTTTAATATTTAATATTGAGAAAGTTTATATACTGTATGCAGGATGACTTTCTAAATTGGGACATTATTTTTTACAGTGCCAATAAAGAAACGAGATTAAATATTATCCAGTTTTATGTTATAGTTTCCAGTTTCTTTCTTATCTATGTGGAAAATGTGTCGCAATTTAGAAAATCTATACAAAATTGTAGTTTACTAACTCGAAATCTATCTTGATGCATAGCACTTTTTACGTATAAAACTCGGAAATCTTTTGTACTGAGTACATCTTCCATGTCTTTAAAAGGAATTTTAATTTCTAACATGGCTAAAAATGCTGTAAAAACTGATGTGTAATAGCTGAAAACCATCATAGTAGAAACGAGCAAAACACCGTAAAATATTTTCGATGAAATTCCAGCTGGGTAGTCTAGTGCTACAAAATAGCAAAATATTTAAGTTAACTGCACATGAAACTACCAACAACAAAATGTACTTTCATCAAAAAATGTTCCACTAATAATTCGATATAGCCTTGTATGAATAAGAGTGGATGGTGTTGCATTATTGTAGCTACTTGGACTAAAAATAACGCCAAATCCAATGGCTATAATTAATACAATTAGCGCTAGTAAAGTAGTGATCCACACGTCCAACTGAAATGGCAACCAGTAAGCTGTGGGTGGGACATATGGTTTGGGTCGAATATAACCAATAACTAAATATGCGTGAGACAGTTGACCAGCATAACGAATTGCTGCCAGTCTTGATAAAGTAAAAGCCAACACATTCATAGTCATTTCGGCTTCCTAAAAGTAAAAATTAGTTTAAAAATAAGGAGTTTTATTTATTTAAATTTTACTTTTCGATACACGATTCCAACAACTCCAGTGTAGGAGCCATTTACACCCATGCCGAAACCCAAGGGCGCTTCTTGTGGTGTGTATCTATCATGATTTGTCAGTGCAGTAATTTATTTTAAGTGACATTTTCAATTTGAAGATGTTTACATAGTACCTCATGTTAAGTGTATCCATAACCATGTCGTAAATGTCTGCTACATAGCCTTTTACTTTAAGTTTTCCTGAACTGTAGTTAAGATAAGAGTATGGTGGATGCTGTCATAAAAGGATAGTTAATTAGTTAATGAAAGATAAAGTCATTTTTGTTAAGTTACTTCGAACACTGCAGTTCTGATCGATTTTCCTCTCAGTCTAAGTACTCGCAATTTTTCATCGAGAAATTCGATTTCTTTTATTCTATCGGTTGCAGTCCATTTGGCAAATTGAATCATTTCATTTCTATGACGATAATGGCCGTAAAAAACATCATAAATTAAAACTTCCTTGACGGTTTTCTTTGTTGCTGCCGCCTTAATAGAATTATGTCGTTTAATTTTTCTTGGGTGAATTTATTTGTTTACTGAAAAAAATTACTTGTTCAGCAGTTGATAATGGCATTATTATTCTTTTGTTAGCTTGTTGGCTTGCTGTATGGATGCTAATATTGTATTTGAAGAAAGTCAGTGAGGTTACATCTGCTAGTGTAAAATTTTCAATTATTGGTTTTCCATGGCCACTAAACATCCATGTTAAAGTTGAATTGAATAAATTAAGTTCTTCTGCCTGAAAATAAGTTCTTTAAATCAAGTAGAAATTTTTTAAAAATTGAAATATTAGGTGATTTTCTAAACGGTACAATAGCGATTTGTCCCGTTTCTTTATTGCCATAAAGAATAAACGTTTTCATTTAAAAAATCAAAACCGACCTTGTTAAGAATTTCTTCTGTTGTTTCTTCGTCACATGCAACAATTATATTTTCAGACAACTTGCTAATTTCCTCAATATAATTCAGAATTGATTCATTTACACGAATAAATATAACTTCAATATTGCTTCGTTGAAAATATTTTTGGTCTCCATTGGCATCGATGCCTGTACGAATATCAAATTCATAAAAGACACTACAACTTTAATTTTTAGTCTTTTAAGTTTTTAAAATACTTAAGTGACCTGAAGTGTCGTCAGTTATGAAGAGCCCTTTTTTTCGTTTCCATAAGGCCATAACGTCAATAATCGCTTGTAGAAGATGATTTTCAATTAGTTGATAAACTAATGGATATCGAGGGTGGGCGAAAACTTTGTTGTTTTTCTCAGAACGTATTTTTTCCACTTTACTTTTGTCTGTCTTTAAACTTTCCTGTTTCTTGGAAACATCGTCCAGACTGTAACTGCTACATTCTTCTTGTACTTTAAAATGATCTTTCTTTCTATTCATATCTATTTAAATTTTAAAACAAATGTCATGCTCGATAAAAAGTGAATTTTAATTTAGTTTTACTTGCGCTATTCATTGAAAGTAGTTGAAAGAAAAATACAGTAACTGTTATTGTTTCGAAAAGCGATACTAGCTTAGCCATCTTCAAGGTACACTGGCAAACTAAATACGCTGTAGATACAGTATTTCTGAAAAACTTATTTGTTTTTATTCTTTTATGAGAAATAGTAACTATTAATTATAACAATAAAAATAATGGCAACTACAATTACGGTACTGCAATTTTTTTTTATCATACCGGTACAGTTTGTTTTTAAAAAATATCAGTGTTGTTATTGACTTCTACTAGCTGCATTATATTTATCTAATTATTATAATTATTATTTGAGTTAACCATTCATTGTTATACAGTGGACGTGTAACTTAATTACTTTTTTTTGTTTTTTGCTAACGAAAATGACATACTGTATATAAAAAACATTAACATTGTTGTTTTTATGATGGTCATTATTTAGTAGTTGTTCGTAATACTATTTTTATCTATATATCATGTTAATTGCGCTTTACATACAGCATACTGCATCATTTTTTCTTCAAAGTGAATAATTTATGGTTATTATTATGAAAATTGACGTACTTGAATTTTTTGCATATACCGGTAATAATAATAACAGCACTGGCAAATGTTTCTAAGTTTAAGATATTTAAAATTTTATTTTTAAATTTGAAAAGACATTGCAAATGTATTGGAGTTGATAGAGTCAAAGTGAAGTTGACTTTCTTGACATTCACGAATTTCTCAATGACAACGTTGAACAGAATTCTAATGAGTTCAGCCAAATCCCAATCGAGTAACAAATTGAAGTCAATTTTCCTCTACGCCAATTCGCTCAGTATAGAGAAGCTGATTAGAATAAATAACAGACTTTTACATTTGGCTTGTCTGTTTATAGTTTCTTGATGTTTCCTAATGATTTTGAACTCTCTTAGGTGCGGGTTTCTAGATATATGATAAATATTTCGTATTTTTATTTTTTGTGCACTAAAATAATATCGAATTAATTTTCGCTTAAGGTGTAGATTCTAGTTTAGGTTTAATAGTTGCATAATATTTATAACTGAAATGTTTTTGGAGATGCTTCATTTAATCTATAGTTATAATTATACATTTTGTTACAGCTTCTGAGATTTTATAAGTTTATAATGATACAAACTACATCTATTTCTCAAAATATATGTCATTTATCTTACTTGTACTTGAGCATTTTCAATCTTAGCATGTGGAACTTATCCACCACGAAATAAGTTCAAACAGGTTCTTACCATATATCAGAGCTCGGTTAATTATAAGTGGTACATCAATGATCCAAAATCGCATATACTTTGCTCTATACCCAGTTTTCATTGCGAAATTGCCTTTATCGTCGATTTCCAAATACTCATACTCCAATTTCATAGTTGCTTGTTTAAATTCTCCACCAGGATGCCTTAAAGAAAACCACGTAACGATTATAATTTATTCTTAAGAAAAGAAATTGTAATTGAAAATTGAAATTTACCCATATTTTGCCATGTTAATCCAAATGTCAATTAACTTCCGCGATACGATTTCATCTTGAGCCGTAAATTGACTAGTTTTATAAACTGTATAATATTGCTGATCACCATGATTGACAACTAAAAAATTGATGAAAACTAATACAATTCTCAGTAGCAAGAATTAAAGTATTTTGTTGGGATACGATAACACTACGTTTCTGGTTATTAAGAGTATAAGAACTTCCACTTCCAATATATCGAAAGTTATAGAAATAAGTTGGAACACCATAATATACATGAAACATCACAGCCAAGTAAGACTTTACAGTCACTGTTAAATCTGACAACAACTTTAAAAAATTTTACCAATTAGTAATCGCTTGCATTTATGTTTTAAATTATTTTTACCTCTATGGTTGCTAATTGCACAGCTGTTTTGTTAGTAATATCGATATCTGTGTAATAGTTTTGTATCACTTCACCAGTTACTTCTTCTGTATTATTGGTATATTTATAATAGGATAGGTATTGCTTGGTTATATTGTACAAATAATCGTCCCTTGCGGTTACCTGGTTATAGGCTGCTTGGGCCCCTAATGATATTTTAAAAATGATGAAAACCTAACTTTTTGTTATGATACAATTTTTCTTGTGATGAAATTATGTTTGGAATTACCTGAGCTACCATAAAGAAAAATTCCTTCGTATGTGTTGCATCCATAAATTACTGGAACTCGATGAAACTCTCCATTAGCATAAAGTTCAAAAGGGTTTTTGGGGAAAAAAAAACCATCAACTATTGGTGCAAATGGGATTTGAATTTTAATGTCACCCTATGCAAAAAAAACAGCTTGTAATTTAGTTCTGAATATCAACTACGTGGCTCTTACTCTCAAATCTAAGTTATATGCCGTTAGGCTATTTGTTGCAACATTTCTTAAGCAGTCGACCAACGTAAAGTTATTATCCGTTGGACAGTTGAAAATAATAGCTAATTTGCGAGCATATCTAATGGGATTCTCTTCAAATCCGAATTTTAACAACATTGTTCCACTTTGAGCAATAGCCGATCGAAATAATCCTTTAAAAAAATGTTGCATTAATTTATAAGGAATATTCTTAATGATGTAGTGATCAATAAACCTTTAGATCCTGGTGAAATTAATTGAGCTGAAACAGACATGGAGCCAGCACTGTGACCAATGAGTGCAACTTTGTCTGGATCGCCACCAAAATCTCTAATGTTCTTTTTAACCCATTGCAGTGCCAGTCGTTGATCAAAAAAAGCATAATTGCCAGTAGCAGCACTATCACCAGTACTAAGGAATCCTTTTTTATATAATAAACAAGAGAATTGTACAGTTGGTACTTAAGTAGTAAATTAATAGATAAATTACCGAAAACGCCTACACGGTATTGAATATATACGATAACTGTATCGTAATCCATAATTCGTCCGGAATCAAACAGACTTAAATAGCCACCAATAAAAGCTCCCCCATGGATGTAAACTATGACGGGTAGTTTTGCAGAGCGATACAACTAAAAACACAAAATACATTTTTAAAAAGTAATTAATTTTCAATAAAATTAAGTATCATTTCAATACATTTGGTGTATGAACAGCCAAATATAAGCAATCTTCACTTGCTTGAGGAAGTGTCAAACCCTGCTGGGCGCAAGCAGGAGGAGCTTGAGAGACATCTCTGATACCAGACCATTTTTTGTTTGGTACTGGATTCTGTTAATACAAAATAAAGTTATACATAAATATGGGCTATTGATAATTTTATTTCGGTTTGGTACTTATAATTTTACAGCATAAAACGAATACAAATACTGACCATTAAGAAATTTAATCTAATTAGTAAGAATTTTACCTTAAATCTTAGAAGACCAACTGGTGGTTCAGCAAAAGGAATTGATTTAAATAGATAATATTCTCGGCCTTTCACCGAATAACCAATACCTCCTTTCATACAACCATCAGAAATTTTAACATGGGGATTGTCTGAAAATTATTATTGTATTGACTAAATGTAATTATGAAAATAATAATTATAAAGCTAAATTATTATTATACCTTTGTCTCCTTGGCATTGTTCAGCATAAACTTGGGCAATGCAGTTGTATTGAATAACTAAAAGTGAAATTGCAAAAAGCAACTTTATCTTTACGTCAACCATTTGTATTGTTTGAGTCACTTAAAACACTTTTATCGTACAATCTTAATTGTTACTGATTTTTATATACTGTACGCATGTAAAGTTAAATGACATTTGCTTTAAATTTAGAATACAACTATTGGCTGCCCCGTTAGCTTATTTTTAAAGGAGATTTACCGTATTTGCCATTGGAAAGTAGACGCCCATCAAATGTTTAATGCAAAATTTAACCCTTTGCTTATTTTGTTTTTGTTAATCGTGGTAGACAAGTCTAAATTGCTGTCTAAGTCAGTTTTAATAACATTATTAACATACATTAACTTTCTAATTTAATGAAACTTCAGCAGAAAGTTTTAATTGCTATATAAACAGATTACATGATAAATAATCCATAATGTATTTGCATCTAAAGAAAATCTTATTAATATTTGAAGGGGTTATACTATGGTATAATACAATTAACTTTGAATGTCAATGGTCAGCAAGTTCATCAATTTCAAATATGAATGTAACTTCAGCAAAGTTTTTTAATGTGCAGCTTAAGACTGGACTTTCATATTGCTTCATAAGTAATTCATAATAAACAAGTGAGGTTATATAAGGTTTTTAAGACAGACTAGTTATTTTAAAATATTAACATAATTTTTCATAACACTTAATATATTTTAGATGATTATTTAAACTCGTTAAGTTTAATTATTTAGTTAGAAGCGTTTACAACACATTTTAATTGCAGTACATTCCATTTAATTTATACTATATACTGTATTAATAAAAGGTGTTGTATGCTAAATATGGTCCGTAAACATAGACCTCACTTTGTACTGCATCAGAATATTGCATATATTTGCTCTTAACTTTATGGTTTGGTATGATTTAACCATAATTATTTTTGTTTTAAATGTTTCTGCGGTTCATAATAACTTTATATGTTGGACAAAGTGAAACCAAAGATGGTTTATCTGGCACAAGTTGTGGTAGTTGTTGAATGTCAATAGGCGATTTAAATTCGTAACGTTGCATTAGTGAAGCAAAGTACAAGAAGTCTTCAGCATTGCCCAATGCTTCACCAGGACATGAACGTTTTCCTAGGTTAAAAATATCATAAATATTATTTGAAACTTTAATGATAAAAAGTAAAACGATTAATGTTTACCAACGCAAAACGGTAAAAGATAGGGGCTTTTAATAACTTCACCATTTACAATAAATCTTTCCGGTCGAAATTCAAAGGGGTTTTCCCACAACTTAGGGTCATGATGAATGTAGTATAAATTAGGAATGATATAACTGTTTTTTGGAATGCGATAACCATCGATTACAGTTTCTTCATTATTGCTAAAAATATAAATAGCGTTAAATATTAAATGATTTACTTAGTTTACGTTGAAATTGTACTATACCTTCTTGGAACACTCAGAGGTAAAGGAGAAACTATTCGTAATATTTCCTGAAGTGTTGCCCATGTTAATGGAGTGTGTCGACGATCCTTTAAAGTGACAGTGCGATTACCAATCACTTGATCTAATTCTTGGTGAATTTTATTTTGAAGATTAGGATCACGAATCATTGCTAGAATGGCGAACCGAATTACAGAGAAAGCTGTTTCTACTCCTCCTCCATATAATGTATGCAAAATTCCAGACAGCCAAGCACCTTTAATCCAATTAATAATTATTTTAATATCCTAATTAATGCTACGAATTAATTTAAATGGTCAAATTACTTGTAAAAACTTTTTCCTTAAATCCATTTGATTCACGGGATTTTTTTTCCTCAAGGAAATTAATGATGTAGTCATCTTTTAAGTAATCGTTTGGGTTGGTTTGATGATCCTTTACGATTGCTTCACTAAACTTATCGAATTCTTTAGCTAAATTCCTACATGGTGTTTAGACAAAATTCTTTACGTATTGTTTGATGATATTGTATCTGGTAAAAAACAGTAACCTGATGTTATCCAGTGCAGTTGACTTTGAAAAAAATCCTAGAATTTTTGCCAAACCAGGCATAAAAAAGAGAATGTTTGATGTATTGTATAGCCTTGTTAGTTCATTTTCGTTATGAATTAACTTTTGGAACATTGGGTCATTATAATCAAACCGTTTTCCAAATACTAATAAGCAAGTATTATTTGCCACACTGACGGCTAAATCGTTTTCAAAATCGATTCCTTCTTTTCCATTTTTGTCCTCTTGTAGTCTACGTTGTTCGCAGTGATTCATAAAGAAAGTTATTTCTTCCTAAATTAATTTAACTTAGGAACAATCAGAATCTCTTGAAAGTTATTGGAAATAATTTTACCATGATTTTTTCTTCACAGTTAGAACTTCCAATGCCTGCTTTTTTAAGATACTTATCAAAGAATTTTCGATGTTCAGCCCATTCATATCCATTGGTTCCAGCCAAATCTTTTAATTGAAATTGTTGATTAGTGTTATGTTATACTGTAATTTAAATAATATCACGTGTTTTTCAAAAACATTACTTTTTTCGGCTGTCAAATAGAAAGGATTATTTGCTGGTCTGTCAGAAAAGATATCACCCTTCAATTTCAGAGTTTGGTTTATGAGTTTGTAATCACTTAAAACAACCGCAAAAGACGAACCCAATCGTAAACTTGAAATAGAAACGCATTAATTTTATTATTCATTTTGTATTGACCCATGAAAAACTAAAGTATGGCCTTGGACAATATGGTTAATATTCATGATTTCAACTTCCTTTTCAATTTAATATAGAAAAAAAGATGCCAATTCACAAGACAAGAAGATCAAGTTTAAAGAAACGTAATTACCCACTGAGCTACATTTTAATTTATTCTTTGGTATACTGTAATGTAATCAAATTTTTATTCTCTTTTCATAGCCTTGGTATTTGATTGGCATTTCATGAGTATAGCATTTTAATAAGTACTGGTAACTTGTTATAAAACAAAATTGTAAACGTGTTTAAGTCACCGATCGACATATTGCATAAAAGACTTCTCTTAATCAACAAAATTTTATAAAATGTAGAGCATCAAGTTAATGGCATACTGTATAATTAATTATCCATTACGATAAGCTCATTACAGTACTGGACGTAGTTTGTGTACAGTATGTAGTTCACAGGTCACAATGTTTAATGAGTCCAAATTATAGCAATTTTTATATTCTTTAAGATGTGTATCGTAATAATTACTGTACATAGAGGCAAAGTCTATGATGATTTTAATTCAATTACTGTATTAATATACAGTAGTTTTTAAATTTAATATGTAAATTTAAAAAATAAAATACCTTGCAATTGGACCGTATTTCTGAGCAAATTGGTACAATGTTAAATGTGGCCATTGTCCTAGCAGTGTCAAATGTCCTAAAAATGGAAAAGTAAAAAATGGACCTGGAGGCAATGGTAGTTTATTCCTGTATAAAAATTTTCTAATTGCAAATGTTAGCACAGGTAATGTTAATATAAGCCATATGTTTTCACTGCACAGAAAAAACAAGTTTGATACGAATTGTAGCATTGTTTAGCACTCTTTTAAGTTATTAGCAACTGTTCAGCAATCGCCAGTTGTTATAATTTTTCGGGTGTTTTCTTACAGTATATTAGCCAATTGTTTCTTAAAGATCGGTCATGTGACTAAAAAGGGTTGTATGTCGTATGCCAGTTGCTTTCATGCGGTTAACTAAAATTGTCATTTGAACGAGTTTTTAATTTCATTTTAATAAAAACGCAGCAATTAATATATGATCATATCATAGTTCATGATATGGTATGCCGATTGCCTGAAAAGATTTTAAAAGCAGTAGTCCCAATTTTGATTTGTTAAATTAAAAGTTGTTATAGCCAAATGTCATACTGTAACTCATTAAAGCATGGAAAAACCTTATTTTTCTATTAGCTTTATTTCCTCATTTGGAGTTAACAAGTCTGCCGTATAATTAGCGAAGTTATGAAATACCAATTAGCATGCGATTCTTTTGGTTGCTAAAAGTAATTTTATTTTGAGAAATTTGCACTGTAGCTGGCTGCAATTTCCTCTTGTCCTTTCTTATTGACTTCATCATAAAATGGTAGCTTTTCTTTTACGAGTAAAATCCATCTTCCAATCACAGGAAACTCTTTTGCAATATTATACTGGCAAGCCAACGCAATATGCATGGTGCTCATCAATGCAATATCGGCCACTGTGACATAATTTCCAGCAGCAAATGTAGAACGACTCAGAATCTTTTCAAAAATTCTACATTTTTCTTTAAACTCAGGTTCAAGGTCTTTAACTACTTTTCCTTCATATAATTGTGGCTTCTAAAATAGAAAATGAAAGTCATTGTTTATTAAATTCAGTCATTAAAAGGCGACGTTAAATCGTTTTATTTACGAAGTAGGTGATGGTTTTGGCATACAACGTGCCACTGTCGAAATGCAACATTTGATCAACTATTGCTCGTTTCTGAACATCTTTAGGATAGAAGTGTTCTTGTTCTTCTGTTTTGGCATACTTGTTGGCAAGATAAGCCAAGATGGCATGACTATAAAATTAAATTTTATACATTACACGGTCAGAAAAAAATATTGCATAACATAGTTCCAAGCGTAATTAGTAGATTTATATTCTTGTTAATTCTCCTAAAATTTCATTTACAATAATTCAGAAAAGCCCAAACCTGTCCCATAAGTAGAAATCCCCATCTTTCAACACTGGCACTGTATGAGCTGGATTGATCTTAAATATACATTAAAAATGATTTTTTATTGTTCATTACTTTTATCACAAATTTTAGACGGTTTATATACAGTACTTTCAGGAATTCTTCCTTCAGATGATCATTTTGCGTAGTACTGACATATTCAAGTTGCAGTTCCAAGCCCAGAGCTTTGGCAGCAATTAAAACTGATCTACACGAAGGACAGCGGTCATATCCGTAAAGAATTAATGGCATTTTATATTCGTAGTTAAAAGTTGGCGTATTACATGAATTTTTACTTAGTATACGTGCTACGTGACTACAGTATAATTTAAGAATGCCAAAATTTGTTTTATTGAGTTATCAAGGTTGTACTAGAAGTATCAGTTCATCGTGCAATTTATGATTTGTCAAGGTTATTAATTTTATCACTACTAAATAATCTACGAATTATCATTTTGAGCACTATGTGTTGAGGGACAAGGTTAAGTTAAAAACAAACTACACCAAACTGTTGTTTTGTAAAAAAACGAAGATAAACAAAACTGGATTGGCTTGAATTCAATGCAATAGATGACTGTCGTTTATTGCATAACTAAAATAGACGAATAAAAGATTTCCATAGACTGAAATCTTAAAATGATTTCCAACAAACTAAAATGTTGTCGTTGAATACTGTTTTTAGTCAATGTAAACATGTTTTACAATAATTACACCCGATATATTATCAGTAACTACAGGATCTTCTTTAATTCTGGTTTCGATATCTCCTTGCACAGTACTACGCTTTACTGCACATTTACTCTTACAGTATAGGAGCTGTCTAAAATAAATTAAGGGGTTTTCCTCGCACCTAAGTAAGGTACTACAACTTAAGAACCGAATGAGATTCTTCGTAAATTCCGATCCTTAAATATGCATTTTGCGTTGTCCTTAAGTTTATCAAATTAACTTAACGGTCGTAATAAGTAACATCATGAAATGTCAAGTTTAATAAAATATAGTACCGGTACTTTACAATTGGATCTTAATGTTGAGCAAAATGTTATAATGTTAAAAGTATTCTATTTATCATTATAGTAACAAATGCTTTAGTTAAGCTATAATAAAATTGTATGCAGGTAACCGACTGGCCGTTATAGATGTAATATTCTAGAAATTTAGTCTACAGTACAATATTATGTAAGTGGTCAAATATCGATTTTATGCGTTTATTTTGGCTGCCAGTTCCTTTTATTTTGGGAAATGTGCACGGTAACCAGCTGTATTCTCCTCATGGCCCTTTTTATTGACTTCATCATAAAAAGGTAGCTTTTCTTTTACGCGTAAAACCCAGCTTCCAATCAAAGGAAACTCCTTTGCAATATCATACTGACAAGCTAAAGCCATATGAATGGTGCTCATTAATGCAATGTCAGCCACTGTAACATGATCTCCTGCAGCAAATGGAGAACGACTTAGTATTTTTTCAAAAATCAGACATTTTTCTTTAAATTCAGGCTCAAGATCTTTGAAAACTTTTCCTTCGAATATTTGTGGCTTCTAAAATATTAAATTAAAACAATGGTTCTTATTTGTTTCTTAAATTCAGTAATAAAAAAAAGTCAAGAAAGGGTTTATTTACAAAATAGTTAAAAGTTTTGGCATACAACGTGCCAGTGTCGAAATGCAGCATTTGATCCACAATTGCTCGTTTCTGAGCGTCTTTAGGATATAAGTGTTCTTGATCTTCTGTTTTGACATACTTGTTGGCAAGATAAGCCACGATGGCATGGCTGTTAAAGTATAAGATTTTAAGAAATTAATTTTCATTACACTGTCAGAGTTTGACTGGCACTGAGAACCTGAAATGTATCGCATCATACACAATAGTTCCAAGCGCATTGGTTATTTATTTGAGTGCAAAATTGTTAAGGCTTCTAAAAATGAATCTACTATAATTTAGAAAAACTTAAACCTGTCCCATAAGTAGAAATCCCCATCTTTCAACACTGGCACTGTGTGAGATGGATTAATCTGCATGCATTTAAAATTATTTTAGTATTACTTTTATTAAAGATTTTAAATGGTTAATTATATAGTACTTTTAGAAATTCTTCCTTCAAATGATCATTCTTTCCAGTATATACATATTCGACTTGCAGTTCCAAATCCAGGGCTTTTGCAGCAATTAAAACTGTTCTACATGAAGGGCAACGGTCATATCCGTACAAAATTAGTGGCATTTTATCTTCGTCGCTAAAAGTTTGCTTAATGAGTGAACCAAGACGGTTAATTTTCACGTACTATATGTGTTACGTGTTTTCTGTCCAATATGAAGTGTAACTTAAGAGTGCCAAAATTTGCTTTAAGTTATACAAACATGCAGCTTATTAACTAAGGTTACTACTTATAACTACAGTAATATATAAGCATATGTTTAGCTTGTAGTTTTAAGCACTATGCATAAAGTAACAAGGTTACTTTAAAAACAAACTACTCTAAGCAGCTCTTTGGAATAATAAAAATAGAATTTGCTTAAATTAATAGCTTAGCTAGCGTATCGCATAGCAAACATAGGCTAATGTGAGTTATCAATTTGCAAATTTAAAAAGATTAGTTAATCCTTATTACTATTCAAAGAGTTGAAAATATTTGATTAAATAATCAAATAGAATCTGATTCTGTTAATACGATAATACTACTGTACAATATATTCTTTTTCCTGAGTTTTGTTTACAACGGCACCTGAATTAATATTAATTTTTTGTCTCAAAATTAATGTCGGTGTTAAGAAATTGGTAATGTAATAATGTATTTTAATATAACATAATATCACAGTTAATTAACAATGTAATTGTAACATATTTGGTCATTTTTTAGGAGAACGATATACAATATGATTATCTCGAAGACCTCACTGAAGATCGGCCAGACTGATTCATTACTCTACACGCAAACTCATTGAGAACCTGAGAAGAAAAGTATTATAAGTATTGCGCTGTTATTTTTTATAATCAAATGAATAAGCGTACTTCATAAATGAATATGTATTGTTCCGTAGTTTGGACTAGTCCTCCTCGATCTCTTCTTAAATGATAAACGCATCTTGGGATATCAACTGTGCGAGTTAATTCAAATTCTTGTCTACAAGTGTCTATGGCAATAACAGTACCAGTTCTTCCTGTTCCAGGACTATAGTAAACAATTGATCAATTGAAACGTTTGTAACCAATTCTTGGTTTATGAGTTGTTTTTACTAACCTGCAGTGAACTACAGTTGGACCAGGATTTGACTTTATCGTGGGTTGTGCTTCCAGCAACATTTCTAAAATGGAAACTTTTTCATTTGGGACTCCTTGAGCTGGCCACGCAGTGTACCAGTAATGAACGACATCACGCATTAGGTTTTTCTAGAATACCAAAAGCGATTTATTACAACAAACTTATCTTTGAAAAGAAAATAACTTACTTCTAAATTTTTTAATTGTAGGTGTGTTATAGTAAAGGACTCTCTAACATCGATTTTCTTCGTTGTAATTTGGTAATCTCCAAATAATCGATGGTTGTCAATTGTTGCTGATTCAGAAAAGTACTGTGCACATTTGGACTATCAAAATACGATTATAAATTTACATGGTAACTATATTGTGACTGGTTCAGTACTCAAATACTTACAACTCCATTTTCTTCCCAGTTGGTAGCCATTATAATGCATTTACATTGATTTTCCCAAATCATTTGCCAAAAATCGACAATGGTGTTGGGTAGTGGAGCTTGACATGCAATATATCGTTTTGGTTTTCCTTGAAAACCCTTTATGGTAAACACAAACGTTGTCATTCATAAATAACTTAACATTTTAGTAATTTTGTCTTACTCGAATATAGTTGGCATTTATGTAGTCAGAACCTGGAATTTCTGGATTTGCTGTCAGTTGTACTCTTGTTTCTGGAACTATGATATAATAATTTATTTTAAGTAATTCATAGTCATTTAAACAGTTTGAAATTTAAACTTACATGGAATAACGTTGGCGTATCTGTTTTTTATTTCAGTTCCTGATGGCATTTCACCCAATTTTGCCATGGTCATTGGAATTTCCTGCAGTTAACAAATAGTAACTATGAATTTTCGCTAAGACTCGCGTTATTTCAAATAATAACTTGCTTACTTTATATTCTTCAGTTATGGCGTTTTCATCAGTTGATAATTGTGCCAAGTGGGAAAAATTTAACCGGTTTGATGGAGCATTCTTGAAACATTTCAATGATTTAATATAAAATATTAATTAATTGAGTAAGTAAATTTACTACCGGATCATCAAATCCGTGATTCAAATATGATCGTTTAGACGCACGCATTTTTCTCTTGCAGAAACTAGAATAAATTGAAATTGACTCTAAGCTGTATGCATCAGTCACCGGTCGACATCTCCTTTGCTGTTGAACACCATGTCGCCTTTTTAAAACGAGCTGTTTGGAAGTAGCTTATTAGTTCAATATCAAATGCTGACTATCTATATAGTTATACGTACCAGTAAGATTCCCAGCAAAATGAGACAAACTCCAGCAATGCATGAAATCGTTATAGCTGCCACTATGCCGAGATCTGTGACTTGAGAGTTTGCCAATTGTGGAGGATGTTGTATAACAGGTTCTGTTTTTCGGTGAACTTGAACGGCCAAAACCTTTTGATATATTTAGTAAACATTTACAAATACTGTACTCATATTAATGCTTTAAGTTCTTACAACGTCTTGCAGCTCAATATTTTCGTTAAATCCTTTAAATTTGTTTTTCAGCATTAATTGGCCAAGTCTGTTGGTGAGCCAGTCGCTGTATTCGCCTTTGCGATCGTTTACATATAAAAATAACGAGATGGTTCCAACGGGATCGTTGCCAGAAACACTGTTATCCGTCATGGTAACTTGATTGCATGCGTTTATGTTGAAAAACACAATTTGTGAGTCATCCACTGTTGATTTTACAGCTGCTGTCAAGAGCTTAGCAAACGCTTTTTGAAACTCCTTTTGGTTCATGCAAAAGTACGGCCAAGAAGTCCTCATCGTAAGTGTAAGATAATCGGTTGAAATCTGAACTGTTGGCAAGATAGGTTGGTGTTTATCCGAGATGGATGGAACTTCTTCGTGTTTATCTTAGTAAGTAATGAAAACATTACAATTGATTTATAAATTGTTTTTGATTTTTCCTGTCAAACTTTCAAAACTATGATTTTATCAATTTTGATTTTTAAAAGTTTTTAAGTAACAGGAAAAATTAAAAAAAAATAAATAAATTACCATCATAAGGAGTTTGTTTTGTAGTAAAAGTGGTGGTACCCGAGATGTTTAAGGTGGTAAAAAATACTGGAGTTGTAACGTCTGCTGTTGTTGTGTTGCTGTAATCCCGTGTGGGCATAATACTGGAACTGAATACCCAAATTGAGGAAGATATAAAGTCAGTGTAAACCGAACTTGAATCCAAAATAACACTCGGACTTATCATTTGTACTTGAAAAGAGTGAGGTGAACTCGTGACAATTGATTTATGCAAAGAACTAATTGTTGCAGGTAAATGCGATTCTTCACTACTTTCAGAAGAAGTTGTAATAATTTTAGTTATGACGGATTCATTTTTTCGTTCCGAACGAGCTTCTGGGCGATCTCCATCTGCGAATTTCTCATTAGACTCCTGAGGCTTTTCTGAACTAAAATTTGATTGCGGCTTTTCGTGATACGTCACAACAAAATCTCGATGATTGTGTTGCTGAATTGGTTGAGTTTCGTAAGTTAAAAGTTCTTTATGTTCATGTGTTTTGTTATCTAAATCCGATTCGTTGTTAATTATTGTGTGTATTGTTTTCGTTTGCAGAGAGCTTGGTATACTGTTATTGGGACTATCGATAACTGTGGTAATAAAATAGAATCCTGAAGAGAGTACTAAAGTAGGTGTAGCACTGATTACTTCTGATACATTAAATGAAGAAGTTACATTCGATTCTCCTACAGGAATGGCACTGGATGATAACTGACTAGAAAAATGAACGTCATAGCGAGATTCTGTTACAGCAGCAAAACCCGACGACATGGTGAGCTCAAAACTACTTTTAACAGTGACATCTAAAGAACTGGAAATCTTGATTGGTGAGAATACATCGTATTCACTAGAATACGAATTTACGTTATACTCATAAATTGGTGTTGACGATGTTAAATTCTCGTCAATGTTTGTAATAGACGTTTGCAGTTCCGGAATATCCAAATGGTCAGGCTCGTCATAATATGACGACTCAATAGCTTTACCAGTCGGTTCCACGTCTTCTAAATTCCGATCAGTAGTTGACGCTGTTTCATTTTCGTTATCATCTAATATTAAAGTTTGATAACTTTTACTAAGCGTTGGAATACTAAGAGTTGTATCTAAATCGTAATCTGAACTGGGGTAAACTTCAGTCTCCAATTCATCGTCAAAAAGATTAAGTATAGATGAGGAATCATTTGATTTTTGTTGAGTTACCGATGTTGAATTGACATCATAATCATTTATAGATTGTTCATATGGGGTAGTAGTGCTGGCCTCTATACCATACAGAACTTCAGATGGCTCTTCTAAAACGTCAAAAAGACTTTCATCTGCATCTTGTGACGCTAATACAACGTCAGTCGTCGATATACCGGTAAGTAGCGTTGGTTGAATTGATTCAGACGTGGAAGCTGTAATTTCTTGTAAAGTTGTTTCTGTAATGGAGTTTATTTGTGTTTGAGAAATCGATGTTTGTAGCTGTTTATGTGCATTGTCTTCCTGTGCAATGTCATTTTGCGCATGGGTTGAATCCCAGTGGTTTGTTTCTACTGGAGCATGATGCACATATTCAATATCAGTGACAGTGACCACGGAAGGCGTTTCACCGTTAGTTTCATCGATTTCACGTCCCACAACTGCGATTTCAGGGGGTGGTGGACGAAAAATAGGTTCATTATCTAAAGACGACTGTGTGGTGTGAATCGTATCACTGTTAGCTCGGTCATTTCTCACAAAGTCATTCTCAATTACGAGAGGGCTGTTAATTTTTGAGTTGGAGGAAATTCTATCATTAGTTTGCCCTTCGTTGAATAATAATTGTGGCTGAAGAGGTGTCGTTGTCGAGTTTTGCTGAACCGAATCGTTCTTGTCAGCCAAAGTTACTAAAGCGTAACCTAAAAAGATAAAAAATTTATTAAGATAAAAGAAAATCACTAGGAAGTTTATAGCAAATCATAAAAATGTTTAAAAAAAATTCAAAATAAGAAATAATATTATTTTTAATAAACGGAAATTAAGACAATGCCCTGCATGGCTCAAATTTGCTATTGAAACGCATAGGCGCTTTTACGAGAAAACTTTTAATTATATGTTATGTAATTTATACTTAGGAAAAGAATCCATGCAAATCCTTTGGCTACTGTCCATTGCTTCCTGAACTTGTGCCTATGATTACAACTGGAACTGGAACGTAGATGCATGACTTCATGAGTGTCGCCAGTCAATCAAAGTTTCAGGTAGGAACCTGTATATTTAAAAAGAAATGATATATTTGTTGATTTTGTTTACAAAATATTTTACTTACCTTTTAAATTTATGCCATTTTTAATCTTGTGCCAAATTTAAGTGTCTTGAAAGTCATGACATTATTTTCCAATGTCCTATAAACAAACAGGAAGAAAAATTAGGGCATTAACTTTTTAATAAGTTAATTAAAAAATAGAAGATATTTTAAAGTGAATCTTGATCTCAAACAACATCATAAATTGCCTTGAATATTTTATTGTTTTGAAAAGGTTGAATGACGCAAGAAATTTCGAGGTAATTCAAATCAGGAAAACATTTGGAGTCACGATCAGAATTTTAAATATTTAAACGTAAAATTAATATTGGATTTGACAGTAAATGTGAAAGTTATAAGTTTTGCTTATACAATAATTCACAAAACTTACCATTTAATAGTCACTGCAAATGTTTGACTAGTACGAATTTTTTGTCAATCATTATTCAAACACACTTTGGCATGTGAAAGAACATGCGTAGTCAGAGAAATTGTTAAAGCTTTTCATCTGTGTCAAGCAAACCGATTGTTTCGTTTCAGGAATAACGTAAAAACATATTACAATTGTTAACATTGAACAGCATTTAATGTCACCGCTTATTTCACTTTCACAATAGCTAGATATATACTTTAATTATACTCATTGTGTTTTATCAACAATCATTTATTCCACGTCTTTAATTTTATTGGACATTATCTAGAAGTTCTAACAGTACTGTGAGATTTTAAACAGTAGCGGGTGGGCATGCAATACTCGTTGAAATGCAATCACATTTTATAGATTTTATATTGATAATTCTTCCTTGTGCAGTTTAGTGAAGGGTGTAGTCTTGAAAATTGCTTAATTTTAATAGGTTGCACCTGAGTTGTAAGGACAATCAGGAGGAAGTCATCATATAATATGACAATTTGTTGAAATTAATGTTAAACATTAAATTCGTTTTGTTTAAAGCTTCAAATTTAGTTTTAACTTAAATTTTTAAAGAATAATTACTTTATAGTAATAAGTCAAGTTATAGGCTGATATAATGCTCAAATTTTATGTTTTGAAAAACTAAATTAAGTGTCGAATAATTATATTAGAATTTTTAAATGATAAATTAAATCGTCACAAGCCACTGACAACCTTTCTATAGTTTTATTACTTACTGTTTTGTTATTATTTTCCTTAATTGGAGCGCAGGAAGAAACGAAATTGGAAAAATTAATGGCAAATGAAATCGAAACTCATTTATTTGCACTATTAAATTAACTTGCTACTGTTTCAAGACGTAACTTATTAGCTACCGTATAATCGTTTCACTTAAATATTCCGTGAGAATTTATTCCAGTTTTTCCAAACGTATAGTCCATAGTTTCATATTTAGTTGAGATTTGTAAAGATCATAATGTAGCCGCGTTGATTAGTAATTACAGTTATATCTATTTTTTGATAAATGTGAACTTTCCTGTGTGATTCTGCAATGCGCGAACCTTCATCATTGATCGTTTAAATTGACCCAAATATATAGATTTGGTGAGAAAAAGATAATAATAAAAGGTAAACGGTGACTCACTGTTTCTACCGGTACAAA
The DNA here is from genome assembly GCA_013389785.1 of Helicorthomorpha holstii. NCBI lineage: Eukaryota > Metazoa > Arthropoda > Diplopoda > Polydesmida > Paradoxosomatidae > Helicorthomorpha > Helicorthomorpha holstii. Next base: position 27,625,978 of record JAAFCF010006680.1, read on the forward strand.
ATGCATGGGCTGTGTAACTGAGTCAATTTCTGGAAGCGAGGTCGATGATTTTCACGTTACATCAGTCGGAACGTATTTTAACGTGCTTGCGTTTATTTACAGGTGGGTTTCTATAGCAATTGCAATGTTTTCAAAACATAGCGAAGCATTACTACTGGTGCATATAGGGAAAACTCAGCAGCTCTGAAACTTATTTGCAGAAGATTCTTACCAACTGCTAATTGTGATAGTAAAACTGAATTTCATTTAATAAAACTGAACCGTTTAAACGTCTATGAGACATATGTCGATCTAAGCTTATGTGTAAGTGTGTAACACATGTGATTTACAGGTGTGAAATTAAAACACAATATAAAATATTGTAAATTGAACACAATAGCTTGTTTTTCTGCATGATATCTTTGACAGCTGCCATTCCATAATTTTTTATTGCAGATTCCCAATTTTGGTTCTTAATTAAAAATTATGATTCTGGTTTTTGGGTAACGTGAACTAGTTTTGAGCACAGTTTACTTATTAGTTACTGTTACGTAATGGTAATGTCATTTTGGATGATATTCTAAGCTTTTTTTAAAATATTCATAAAACAGCAGGATTAGATTTTATCAGCTCCTATGACGATTTGTCTCGTTTCTTTCTTACAATGGAAATGAGACTAAATCTTATTCATTCTAATGACAATTTGTCTCGTTTTTTTTTTCTTACTTGGTAAGCTATATCATTGTGCAAAATGTAAGTGGGTGTATCAATTTATTAAGTGTCAGTTGAGGTCAATATATAGGCGGTTTGTTGTAACTATATTTTGCTGGTGCAGTACTGTAATACAGTAAGTTATATAGATTGTCGATTTTTTTTAATAGAAAATGTAGGATTCAAGATACTGTATAACGTCTAAGCATTTGAACAATACAAGTTGAGGAATTTCCCATATTTTGTGAGGGTGTATATGAGAAATCAGTTAAGCACGTATATTGCCTTGAGAAAACATTTGAAATAATCTTTTTACTAATCTTTAAATAGAAAAAAACCTATTTAAATTTACACTATACAGGTATTTTTAGCTACAGTACGTTCTGACTGAAAAGAAGTTTTTTTATTTTAAAATCATTGCTACTTTACAAAGAATTGAGGTTGGATTACTCATAGCCTAGATTAAAGTTGAATAAAAGTTTTTAAAACATAAAAGAAAAAGTTACACAAGGAAGAAAAATTAAGAGTTAAAAAGTAGCAAACAGCTGTTCTTTGTAAATGCACTTATTTAAAAAATGAAAAAATTAAGTATATACATTAAGAAAAAAGATGTCGAAATGCCAATCACGACACGTTAAAACTTTTATTTTAGTAAGAGTAAAAATCAAGATTTGTAAATACTGTATGCAATAAACTTAGCTAAATTAATCTTAATCTGCAGTAACGTGAATTTTAGGCGTCGCCATTCAAAATTGAGCATTGTTCCCGATTTCCTTGACTGGGTCTTGCATATTTGTTACAAACTTAATGATTAAACGTCAAAAAGTAAAAAAAAAATCTAAGTCTTAACCAAGCAAAACTTATTAACCAAAAATTTCGTTTAAAGTTTGGCACACACAAGCTCAGCTTATCCACATTCACATCAGTTTTCCAACCACAAACTTTAAACGGGCCTACTGTATATTCACTGGTCGTTTATCATCATTACAAACACAACCAGAAAGAAAAACAAAACTATAATAATTTGAACAGCCAAGCATGTCAAGTTGATAATAAACTTTAAAAGCGTTGATGGTAGTTTTATTGAGTTGCAATAAAACTTGTTGAAATTCTTGTTGCTAATCTAAGTTATCAAATGTTATTGACCAGCACTTAACTGATGTTGATGGAACTCTTTACATATCATTTATTTAATAACTTGGTCATAATTAATTAAATTCCATGTGTCACATGGTTAGTTAACCTAAATACCTACTGTACTATGCACAACATATTTTTAAATATTTTAATTGACTTTATTTAATTAAGTGGCAGATAGTAAAGTATAATTAGAATTTCTTGCGTAGTTTGAATTGCATTGATTTTGATTGGTATTTGTTTGTACAGTACAGTATTTTGCTATTGCTAAATTTGAAACCAGTCAAGGGCGTACAAGTTATTTAAACAACAAACTGAAATGAATAAAATATTACAGTACGTACTGTATTCAGTAATTTACAAGTCGTATAAAAACTGGGTCATGTTTTATGGATCATGCACAATTACACTACATTTTTAGCAATATTCATAAACATTTTAAATTTGATTTTAAACAGATTATATTAGCAATTAACGTTTGTGTAACTAAAGAAAATTTACACTGACACACGAACACCATGGACAATTTTTAATGTTTATAACTTAATTAAAATTGATAGGCTATGGTCCGGCGTATTATATTAAATTTAATTTGGCAATTATTATTGTAAGCGATTACATGAGTAACTATGTTTATTGCTAGGAAGCTGAAAATTTTTATTGTCCTTTATACGTAATGGAAATTTCATTTTATACTGGAATTGTTTTATGAAACTTAATACTCTAAAAAACCTCAATCATTACAGGGGCATTTCCATGTACAGTATTTGAACTAGCTTAGTGGCTATTAAATGTTTTTTGGTTATAAAGAAAAATCGCATGTAATTAATAAATTTGTGAAGTGATAGCGATCTGAACAATTTCAAAATGTTAGCCTATTTTCATAGTATAATGTTCGATATTAGCTTTTGTTTTAGATTTAATGTGGGCGAGGTTCACTCTTTTTTTTAGCTAAAGTTATAATTGTTCGTATGTTTAAGTAGAAAAAAATTAAATCCAGACATTTTTTTTGTGTATTATATTAAGAAGTGACTTTAAAGATAGTAATTTAATAGCCTCCTTGGTAAAACGTTTCTGTAACACGATACAATAACTTACAGAATTGGCTAAAGTTATATCCAGTTTTTATACTGTACCGGTATATAAAAAAAGAACCATGAGAAATTTACTTTTTTTTTTAATTGAAAAAAAAAAACATAGCATTTCCTTCCTCTGTTATTGTTACGGCAGGGGAAATGCGTGCAATTTTATCTTATGTTTTATTTTTGTTATAAAAGTTTTGAAACTCTAACTCATGAAAAGGTAAATCTTCTTAAGTATCATGTTTTTCGCTATTTGACGTCATGATATTCAGGTTAATTACCTGTAAAAGCCGCAAAATATCAACATTGCATTTTCATTCACTGTCTGGCGAGAGTGAGAATAAAAATATTAATAATAAAAGTTATAATGAACAAGTTCTTAATTGTGTTTAGGAAATATTTGACTAATAATGACCGCAATAATTAATCATTAACAAAGTGATGAATTTTCAGCAAGGAAATTAAATGATAAAAATGGCAATGAAGTTTTGAAGTTCCGGATTAGGTTTTATGATTGATGAGAATTGATTGAAAAAATGTACTTATTTATGGGCTAGTCAATAACATTGATTAGTCGTGAAATACCTGATAAATGATTCACATAGGAAAAAATTAAGAATAGGTCATGGTAATAGTAACTGTATGCGTTTGATTTGGTCACCACACCTCATTAGGAAATAACTGAATAACTTAAACAAAAAATCATAACTATTATTTGACTAAATTTTAAAATTCAATTTGAAATGCGGTATTTGGATAAGACATTTTAAATTAGTTACTGGCATAATTTATGTTTATATCAGTCTTACCTGTAAAAGTCGTTCAACTAATGATATATCGTTGCTAGTATTGTATATAAATCCAACTGAATATTAAGCTCCTTGACTCTTCAAACGACAGTTAGCTCCGGTTTCTAATTTATTTCTTGAGACGTCACAAAATATCCAAACAAAAAATTCCGATTTAGTTGTTGGTCACTGACTGATTTCTTATTCACTGTTGACATATTATTTTGCAAATCAACAACCAAAATATAAAATGTGTAAAGTTGCCAAACATTATGGTATTTAGTCCAATCGATACCATACACCGTTCTATTGTAACTTACACGTGACAATAGAATTGACTTATTTTCAAAAAAAACAATACAGCTCCAATAAAAAAAACAACCAAAAGTTTGTATGTTTGGAGGCCAAACTTGATTTGTAAATCACGAATGACGATGTAATTGTTGTCCGTCCCTTTTATATGTGTTTGCAAAACTCAGAAATGTTGAAAAAAAAAGTTTAAAACAGCTGTTTTATGTTACATTATATTCACGAGTTGAATCAGAAATCACCGATAAAACTTTTCAAAACTTACCATACAGTAAGTTTGCACACGAGATAAGAATTTTAAAAACATAGAATAAAAACAATTCAAATGTCCATAGTAGCCGTACCGATTAGTTCATAGTTGATGTTAAAAGTAAAACAAAAATGTCATAAATATAAACGAAAATATTTTTTTTTGAATCAAATCATCTGCACGCACAAACACACACAAACACATTAAGCGCTTAAAATAAAATAAACAAGACACACTTTTCCAAGTCTATACAGGTTGTGTTAACGCAACAGGAGGCGACGAGCAAGTGTTTTAAATTTCACATTTTCATGTACTCGTATGCAATGTAACGTGTTTCACTTTGCTAGTTCACTATTTAGTGTTTACCTCATTTCATTTCAATCCTATATGGTTACTCAACCAACCAATCGTACACGTGGGAAACTTGAATCAGTAAACAGTATTGCAAAAAAATGACAAAACAAATTTCCAAAGAAATCGGTTTCTTGTTTTTATGTTTTGTGTGCAAACTTACAAGGTATAATAAGCTAATACCGGGTGATTTTCTAAATTGAAACACAGTTTTTGACAGTACTAATAAAGAAACTGGATAAACATTATCAGTTTCAATGACGATTTGTCCTGTTTCTGTCTTGCCATGAAAATAAAGAAACGAGACTAAATATTATCAGTTCTAATGATAATTTATCTCGTGTTTTTCTTGTCATTGAGAAAAAAAGTTTTCCAAGTTAGAAAATCATTGAGTATAATATTAAAACTTGATTTTCTACTTGCACTGAGAGACTGACCTCGAACAGACCATTTAAATTTCAGACTCAACATTACTTGTGTAGCAATTGGATGAATACATTGCATTAAATTTTGTTGCATGCCAAGGCAGTCTAATGATAATAGGCCATTAAATAATAGCAATGCCTTGTTGTGTGTTATTTACGAAGTGATGATCTCTATTCAGTCGAAGCGCACTTTTCCTGTTTAATACCAATTAAATTTGTGTAATGGTTTTGATTGGCCAATCGGTTACTAACGTACTTGCATAGCCATGAATATTTCAAGGACTTTTTACTTTTGTAAAATACGAAAATGGTGATGTATAGGTATTGTTATGTTGAAAGATTAGTTCAATGGTGATTTTAAAATTTCGATTGTTGTACTGTAAATTTTACTTTTAGGATACAGTAGTTGTGTTGCGCTTTTTGAAAACTTTTACTTGGAAATTATTACATGCAAAACGCTGGTCATGTTTTAGCAAACCTGTTTTCTTCTGTAAAAAAATAATAGCCAATTCACAATGGATAAAAAACGTAATAATAATTGTTACTTTCACTAAGTGGGGGTTTTACACTATTTATCAGTACTTCTCAACCGTTTGTGGTCTGCGTGCCTGAACTTATCTATTTTTCTTTATATAAAATTCGTTTTTGTATTGTTTTTGTACAATTTTGGTACATTTTTAGTAGTTTCATAAGTTTTATTGGCATTTTTTGAGATTTCTATTACCAAATTTTCATTTGTTTTCCTAGATTTTTATTACCGGTATATAGCATTATTATTGGAATTATTCTAAATGTCAATGTAGTTTTACAATTAGTATTACAATTTTTCAATAGCATAAAAGTTAAACTGAACAGTAAAGCTCATAGTAAATTACTTCTAAACGAGACTCAGTGGGATCTTTAGTTTTTACGACAAAAACCAGTTTAGGTTTGCTGCAATAAATTTTTATTAGTTTTTTGATCTTCAAACTAAAGTTAAAATCAATTTGAATTGTCATATAATGCTGTAAATTTAACTTTACTTCAATTTCATGGATCAGAATTGATTGTAGTTTAAATTGAAAAGAAAGTGTTATATTTCTTTATTTTAAGCAAAAAACACTAAATTATCACCTTGAAATCTTCCAAAACAAATCTCGGAACTATGCATCAATGACAAAGCACAATTTCTTCTATTAATAAATTAGATAAACAATTATTTTAGCCATTACTTAACCGAACCACTGGTTTTTTGAATATTATAGAAATTTGATAGTGGCATAAATGTAAACAGGGAAGTAAAATGTCTGTTTATTTAATGAAATTTTAATGTTAATTTTATTTTATATTTATGTAATGTTGTAGTTAACAAGATTTTTTTTTTTCAGAAAAAAGTAAAAGGTTGCGCCGGATTTGTGACTCTTGAATTTATCCAGGTGTAGGCTGCAGGTTAAACGAGACACTACCTGAAGAGCAAAGGTAAACGCCCAGCCAGATGACTCATGCTCTTTTATTATTATAATTTTTTTTTTTTTGGATTTGAGTTTTAGAGGAATCGAGTTTATCCACTGACAAGAATCATCTCTAGACATGTTGGGAAAGGGAAAGCTTTTTAACTTAGAGCCAGTCATGTCTACCTACATAAGAGTCGCCAATATTTTTTACAAAGCAAAAGAAAAGTAGCGCCATCTATTTGAAACTTGAAAAGCAAAAAGTACAGTACTGTATTATAATTCAAAATGTCAGTTTATGAATTTTAGGTAAAAATTCAGCTTAAATTGCGAAATTAGTGCCCTAATTCAAAGTTTTAAGTACCGGTATCTAACCCATTGAATTTTATAAGATTATAATAACCAAATTAATAGTATTAAAAATATGTGTCGAGTAACATCTATATATGATTACTAAATTTAATAATTAAAGCTTGAATTTTTTTAAGTTACAGTATTTCTTTTAATATTTAATCCATTGTCGGTTGCAACTACACGGTGACTGATGTTAACATATTTCTGATATGTAAACGCATTGTAATTAAATAGTGCACCCAATGCATTTAGTTATATTAGCGATTGAGTTGCGTTAGTTTCTGAACGATGAGCTTTATGGTTTTAACGTTCTTATCGTCTGCTGCCATCATGCGGTATCAATTTAAACTACGTTTATAAACTAACGCACCTACATGTTGTTTCGCATTATGCATATTGGTTGCATTATTTTATATACTATCTAGTTTGCATTGCCATTTACTTCTATGATCATATATAGCGCACTATTTCAAATGTTTACATTATTGGGATTTATGTTCTTAATCCTTCCATTATTTATTTTTGTTGTTAATAATATTGTAATTGTGTTTTAAAATTTTGTATAATTTAGTATATTTATTAAATCAATTTATTTTTTATCAATAGCGATCGAAACGAAAACTTTGGAATAAATTTGTGGTTTTTTTCATCAGATTCTCTCACCAAGTATCACGGCCAGGAGAAAAAACATTTAAAGAACTTCGTAAAATGTTGTCATTAGAAGTAAGCACTAATACTGAGGTTTTTCGAGTTTACAGTATATTAAAGGATCACTAATTTAGTGAAAGAATCACTGATTGACTAAACTGGCACTTCAGAGTCATCAGAGTAGAACTGCAACGACTAAATCCCAAAAATAACAGAACGATGCTACGATGGAAGATTAATACTTTAAGGAACAACACAGGAAATTCTGATTGTAAAACAAATAAATAGAAAGTAGAGATTTTGTTTTGACCAATACAGTACTTAATAGCAATTATATTAATAATTTATTTCTTCCACAGTAAACGTCATCGGTTAGTATTACAACTTAAAGAAACTTAGTACGAATTTTGAAGTACAGTATTTATGTTTTGTCCTATGAGACCAGAGCAGTGAACATGTAAGTACAGTAGTTTAAAGTTTTAAATGTTTTGTTTAGCTAATTTTGACATTTATGATCTATTAATTATCGCAGTTTAAGAAGTTAGTGAGTATGTACTTTTAAACTGGACCGTGACTTCATAACTGATGATTAGGACATAAAGAATAACAATATCCGTGAGTATAGCAGACACAATAATTATTTACAGCAAAGAAACGTTTACCACATGGCCCCTGGTCTTGTTATTTGACCGCCGGTATATAACACTGAATTTCGACAATGACAAATGCCAGAACACAAGAGAAGAATGAGCAAGTGTCAACAATTCATATTATTGCCTTTAAAAGTCATTTTAAAGAGATCCTGACTTTATTGTTATACTATTGTTAAATATAAACTTTATATTTTGAAAATTTGTGATTGAAACGGGTGGTATGTGTTTTAAAACGCATAACTTATATTATGATTTATTGCTAGTACAGTAACTTTATTTCTAGAATGAAAATATATGTTGTTGATGGACAGGAGTCAGGGCACATGAAGGTCCTAAACGACATACAAATGCCTAAGCGATGAAAATTTGAAGAAAGTTGATATGCATGGGAAAGTAAGTTATAAGGGATGTTTTTCAAAATTATTGTACAGTATTTCTGATATTAATGGATTTTGGTTGCAGATTTGCTGTATGACAAACGAATGGAATGTCTCGAGTTCTGTAAGTTACTTAAAAAATTTCACAAAACGTAAATATTTATATAGTTTTTTTTAATTATTCCAGAATTTGTATGAAATGAAAATACAGGTACTGTAATATATGCTATCTAGTATGAAACCATTAGTGTTGATTACTAAATTTTTTAAAATATAAAGATCACTGTGTAATTCAAATAACAAAAGAGTTTTGAGTCTGGGTTAGTGTGTGGTTTCCGTGGTGTAGTGGTTATCACATCCGCCTAACACGCGGAAGGTCCTCAGTTCGATCCTGGGCGGAAACACTTTTTTTTTTTAAAATGTTTTTGGTTATAATTTTAAATTTAATGCATTACATCAAGTTTAATACAATAATATTAAGTTTTAAATCCAATTACTATACTGTGTAGGATGGAACTCAATCAAATTGACATTCGAACAACTTTTTAAAAAAATATTCGTCTGCTATAAACGCGCAAACAGCTGAAGGAGCGTTCGAATCTCTTGAGTTGTAGGTAAGTTACAATATATTTTTAATTAATTAATACCTAACGAGACAATTGTTTTATTCTAGTAATAAAGACATCCACATTAAAATGAGGGTGATCAAAAAAAGTAGTCGCGTAAACTTCGATTATTCGCGTTTTAGTGCCATATCGATGCTGTTTAGTGAGTGCAAGTTAAAACGTTCTATTTTAGAAGGAGCTGCCTAACCAAAGTTTGTATGTAAGTAGCTGGTTTTTTTTTTACTTAATAATGGTGAATATCATATAAAATGAACATCATGTTAGTGCTTAGAAGTGAATATTAATGGTAGTAATGGGAAAAATATATTGTATAAAGAGCAATGAGCGATATATGGGCTGCTAATACAGTAACTAATTACAGGCGGGGACGCTTATTAATTTTCAACGAGAAAAGCAACAAATCATTGAACAAGGACTGAAATTATGTACTTTACAGTAATGGCACGAAAACAAAACAATTACAAACTAACACACTCGCATATGAATACGTTTTTATATATAATTTTCAAAAACTAACTGAACCACCTGAAAGTCAAGGAGCTCTGTTATCTTCCCAAGAATTCAATATACATTAATAATACCGGTAATTATGAAGTACCGACTAAGCTTCCAGTATAACAGTAATTAAATTCAGTAAAAGATATAAAACTAGCTATTATGCAGTTTTATTATAATGAATTACTGAATATTTAGGTTGATTCCACAAAACATAAAATATGATTCATGTTCAATACAGAATTGCACAGAGCAACCAAAATTCAAAGAAAGTAAACATTGAGTTATTAAGCATTCTTATCAATTTGAATGGCTTATTCTGTGATTTCAAACCTCAGTACTGTATCTTTCTTGTAGATCAAGAATAATGTATTGTAAGTTATAACACGTCTTAAACTAGAAAATTTGTGCACAATTCGCAGGAATTTTACACGCTGTAAATTTTTGCTACGTATAATAATTAGTAGTACCCGCTTCCTGCAAATGTTTGTTGATAATTTCTTTTCTTTTGATGTTTATTTGCACTTGGGTAGAACTATGATAGGTTTAATTGCTATTTGCTAAATAGTAAATAACTAAACCTGTTTTAAAGTTGTTTGTAACTATTTAACAGTAGATTTAGTATTTCTTAGGTGTGTGTATTGCACTTCAGTACGTGGAAACTTTGTAGTGTGATGAGTAAACACATAGATATGGCACCGGTAGATTTTTATTTCTTTACTGGCTTTTTTCCTTTATTTTTTTTTTTTGTTTAAAGTATGAAATACTTTCAAGTTTAAGTGGCTATGTTTTTTTTGGTAAAGTAGAGGTCGATCGGTTATCATTCAAAGAAAGCCATGTGGTTCTTTGGCCCTTGAGGCGTAAACATAAACAACAAAATACTGTAATTCTCCCTTCCTTGTCTGTTATATTTGTACATCACCTATCTGTTTGCTCTACTCTGATGTGGCTTCGGACCCTTGGTCGTTACTTAAGTCCTAAACAGATAGAATTTATATTACACCATCACTAGTTTAACATTTGTTTGACAAATTAAGCTGGCATCATCATTTTGTAAAATCTCTAAGAATAATGTAATCATGTTTATTATTTATCATTTTGATTTTGGACACAGTATGAAACTACGTTCACTCTCAGTTGGTCTCTTACATTGGGTTCTCTAGTTTTCTTTCTGAAGTCACCAACAAATTAAGTTTTCAAACATGACAGTATTACATTTATTACAGCTATTGTGATCGTTTAAAATGTTTTATAAAGTTAGAATTTTGTAACTGAGTAATGTAAGCAACAGTGTTTATAGAATTTCATAAAGTCGTGTCAGCTGCAACTTGTCGTTCTGAAATGTAATTTATTTCATTATGTCTGCATACCACGGTTAATAACAATTGGGTCAGTGAAACATTTGCAGACATGTACATTGTACAGTCAGTTTATTTTTTAAAAATAAGTGCCGATAATCCTTTTAGTAAACTATAGTATGTCAAATTTGAGGAAATCCTTACACTAATCAACTTATCTCATAGATTAAAACTGGCTACTTAAAACGATTTTAACGCTTTCCATCGTCGCCTTTTTAGTTGTGGCACTACTTCAATAACATTAGAAAGCTTAATGATAAACATTTTATTAAAAATTATGATACGCATTTAAGATTTATTTAATAATAGGGAAGAGAGAAGTTCTTTTATGTAGCCGCCATTGATAAAAAACCCAGAGTAAAAGTTTCACAGACTCATTTATCAAATTATCACTTTCACACAAACAACGGCAGACGCCATTTTAAGTTTAGTTAAAATAATATGCATAATGATATTGCATGTTATTTGATATAGTTATGACAACTGTCTACTCTGGTGTAGATTAGTACACATCCGGCGGCCTGTAAGAACACAAAAACACATAACAGTGAATTGAGTCGACATCCTCAAGTCGTAATATTAAACATGCAGCAAAGGCCACTTCAAAAGTGTGTGTACAAACTAAGTTTTTAATTATACTATTTGAGTAACTAAATTAATATCTTTTTAAGTGAGGGGGAAGTCGTAAAGTAACTTTTTCTATTTTAATAACTTAAAAATGACAAATGCTGTGTGTTTGAAATGTGGCATAGAATACAATGCACATTATCAGTTCTTGGTCTATTTTTTGATAACAATTAGGTGTCTTTTTTATCCTTAAATAGGACGATACCAATATCAGTCATATTTCACTGCTCATATTCAGCACTGAATTATTTGTACTAAATTTGTCATGTGTAGTTCAGTTGTGCAATTGCGTGTTTTTCGGTTTTAATTTCATTTAGTTTTTTGCACTTCATTTTCTTAGTAAAGTTATATTCGAGTTTCAATTTTTTTTTTGAAAATGAGTTCAGTTGTCAATTAAATCAATTAAATTTGTGTTTTTTTATTGAGTTATAATGGCAAGTGAGGACCACACGCACATTAAAGTAACACAAATAAACGATTCTAATAAAACAGTTTAATTATAGATATACTTTCATATTGTGTGTGAAATTTATACGTTATGATATTCTGATTGGTTTCTAATATCCCATTACTAAGCTAACTGCATGTCTTCCAGCTGTTGTTTATGTAAATGAGTATTTTTTAATGTTTTTATATGGGCGATATTTCATATTTTTGTTATTTCAAAATACTAGTTACATTCCTGTTACAGATTAAAAAAAAAAGAGTTTTTAAAACTTTTTTTTAAAGAAAAATAAATAGCATGGTATATTTGTTTCTCTACATGATGTCATCATCCATCTCGTTAATAGACTGAGATTATCCATCTATTTTATTTTTATATAAGCATTATACAGTATATATTTTTAAGGAGGAAAACATGTTATAAAAAGTAGGGAGTGGAAATTGCTGGGTTGAAAACTAATCTGTTTCGCCCACTTTAAGTGAACAGATGATAAAGTACTTCATAGAAATAAACGTAGGTTTCGATTATGAATATCTCTCTGGGTTAAGTAAACTAGAATAAAACGCTGGCATCAAATATTTTTAGTTATCTTAAAAAACGAAAAGAAAATTATTTTTTTTTAAATATGAAAGAATTTTCTAGCACACGAAATATATACATTCAGTATGCGATTATCTAAGCTATAAATACAGATGCTTCATTATGTATACATAAAACAAGGGTGTGCGTCAAATAGATATAGAAACGATGCTAAGAGCAACAAAACTAGTGATTTTACATATCAGTCAGAGCCTTACTGGCCATAAATGGGGCCTGACTTTTTCAGTAAGAAGCCCCCGTAATGTTGAAGAGCAATTGATCATATTTCGGTTATAAATACTTAACACTGAGATGTGGTTTTTCTTGTACCAGTATGCAATTTTCTTTATAGTAGTACCGGCACTTACATATATTTTTATTTAGACATGGCAATTTTTCACTTTTTACGTTTTGGACATATTGCAGAAATTTATGATGCTGTACTTTTTACTTTTTGGTGTTGATACCGTTTTTGTTGTTAAATTTAAAGTTTAATGTCGCTTGTTTCATGGCTTGAAGATTTGTTTTAAGTTTAATCATTAAAGATGGAATTCTGTCTACTAGTTTATTTTGGTGGCCCCTTTCTTAAAAGCCTGCACTTGTTTGATGTATTCATACGCAGATTAACATAGAGAGAGTGAAACATGATATGAAGCTTAGATGGTTAATAAAAATAAATAACTGAATATATAATTTTAAAAATGCTTCGTATTCATTGTAGACCACCTCGAGATTTGACCTCTAGCAACCTCGACTTTATTTTTTTGTAAACTGTATGTTATTTTAAATAAATGTTATGTCATGTAGTCAGATTTTCGCTATGTCGACGCTGATTGGATAAATGCACACATGCAGAGTAAACATTTTTTAAAACTTTAGTAAAGATTGAGTTGAAAATTCTGGCGATGAGTGAAATTGAAAGACAATATTTATTTTAAATGGTGGATAAAAGTTTGTTTTCCAAAAAGTTTGTATTTATTTGGTTTTAATTTAGTTCAAGATGTCATGTTGAATAGACCGAAAGAAATTGGTAATTTCTAAATTCAAATTTCTTTTAAAAATACTGTATATAACTTATAAAAAAGTAAAATAAATACTTGAAATTGCTATTTAAGTTTAATGACCTGTTAATGACAATATAAAATAACTTACAACATAAAAATAATTTGTTTTTATTTTTAGTGTTTTTACCATATTATCGTGATTTAAAAATTAATCGCAATCATAAAGAATGACTTAAAAAGCACTGCAGTAATAACACGTATGTAAATGCATTTTTATGCAATATAAATTCACTTTGAACTCGTATATCGTGATATTTGTGACAGTTATGAGGACAATAACATAACATTTAATAGATGAAACTTGATATTAAGTGCCACCAGTATAATAAATGACTTGAATGATATAACACAGCGTGTCACAATTATAGTGTCGTAGTAATTGCAGCTGTATGTCTAAAAAACTAAAAGTATATTATACAGTGCAGATCAAATCGAGCACTTTAATTTTTTTAAAACCAAACTAAATTGGATGCGAGAGCTTCGTTTGCTGCTTTGTTTCGGCTCCATTTATGTACACACTATTTGTATTTATAGCCCAATATAAACCACAGGTTACAGCTGAGTTAGTTACTACAATGGTGAAGAGTGTTATGTGCTAAAATAAAAAAAACAATAGGTAGCCTGTGTTTTTTTCTTTAGTCTTAAAACAGTGTCTGAGCATTTTTTTGTTTTTAATTGAATGCTCAGACGTAATTGCCAATATTTAGATTTTAGTTAAAACCAGTTTAGATTAGATTTAGATTAAGAAAACATGTAAAAAAAAAGTAAAAGCGTTGTTAATCGACTGCTGCTGTTTGCACCAAATGCCTATGTGGATTATCCATTCCAGTTTAGATTTTTTTAGCTTTGTGATTATTTATTTTAAGCTAAAAATGCATTTGTTTTCACGAGATAATTTTTAAAGAGTTTAATTGATTAAAAGGGATTGGGTGAAAAAGGAAGTTATAGTTACTTTTAGGAAATTTTGTAAAATAGTTATTTTTTTTTTGCTATTTTGTGTATTTGGATCTTTTGTTGTTTTGGCTCTGCAATTATGCTACAATGAACTAAATGACTAACATAATATTTTTATTTACTTATTTCTATTTTTTTAAATGGAAATTGTTACAAAAATAAATTGAAGGTTTGTGTGATGTTATTTTGCAATATCATCTCTCACGGAAATTCATTTAACCTTAAATACTAAAATAAAATAGTTTGATTTTATTTTTACTGCCTCCCTCACCAACAGTATAGTACAGTAACTTCTTATTTATTCTCAAAATAATAGTTTTGTTGGTTCTCCAGTTATAAATCATTGAGGTTTTTTTTATTTCTTGTTAGTCAAGCATTTTTTTTTTATCAGTTTAAATTCTTCGTTATAAATTTCTTTCAACTCTAGCATCACTTTTTTTTTAGCCCATTCTCACTTTTTTATCTAAAAAAATGAAGTTTTAAGATAGATAAAAGAAAAATTGTCATACTCTAAATTCTTTAACACTGTCAAGTTACACTACATTTTTTTATAATTTTTTATTTGTTTTTTTTTTAAGACATTTTTTATTTCCTTCCTTGTTTTAGTAAACACTGAAACGACATACCATACTGTATATAAACTGTATAGAAGTTGGTTTCAGCTGCTGGATTTTAAATTTCAACTCGTGTTACATGCACTTACATATTTTTTTTTGCTTCTTGTCTTTTGACCTAAGTCTAATTTAGCACTTTTATGGCATATTTGTTTTATTTTTATTTCAGTTAAACATGACGTAAATCTGATAAGTTAGGGAAACTTTTTGCTAACTTTATTTCATTCATTTTTTATAACCTCCAGAAGAAAATAACATTTCTTGTTACCTTTTTTATATTTATTTGTTTATTTATTTTTTGATTAACAATGGCTTATAAGTTAAGCGTAAATATGGTACTTTATTAATAGAAAAGTAGCAAAGCACATTACAGTACAGTATAAACTTAAAAATACGATGCAGCCAGCTGCTAAGTCCTCTCAGAATCCATACAAGTCCATCACTCACCTCTTTTAAAACGATTTTTCTGTTGGATATTATAAAAAAAATATTTCATCTATCTATCAGGATGAAGAGTAAAGTAACATCCAACAAATACACAGGCGATAAAATGTAAACAAACAAGATCATCAACTTTATTTTTAATACAAACAAAGTTGAACCGTTAAATTTTTATAACTCGATGTCATAACTTACAATTGTGAGGAGTTAGCGTCGATTTATAAAGCTAAATAATGATACACTATAATTCAATAATGCAGAAAATTGGGATACGTTAATTATCTTTTATTTATTTTTTGAAAATAATTTATAGCTAAATTTCTGTTTTTCCTATTGGTCTAATTAAATTTTGTCTGTTGCAAAAATTACGACACAGACTATAACAGTGATTCATGGCATTGTAATACTTGTACTTTACCTAACAAAAGGTCACAGATGCTTCAAGTTTTTATACTTTGTGTTTCATTTCATAACATGTCAGTCTATACATGCCATAACTGTGGGTATAACTTTTAATCATAATGAGATGGGCTGTGGTTTTTTTCTTTATTGTATGCGCAAATAATAATGAGCATTTTTCAATTAAGTTTTGTTTGAGCATGAATAAAGGACTGTAAAGATACTTAAAATAGATAAAAAATGTTGTGAGAGAAAACGTCATTCAAAATGTTGTTGCAATGATTTGTGTGTTAAGGTTACCTTTATAATCTCAGGGGAGGTTCCAGCTTTAAAGGAAGAACTAGCAATAACTTATATGTATAAAAAGAATAGCATTATCCTTCATAGTGTAAACACATTACCGACTGAACGTAACTTGCTGAATTTATATTAGATTTTTTTTTAAAAAAATGTAATTTAAACACTTTGAAATTGGTTCTTTTGTTACATTGTAACTTCATGTGGCAATTGCAATTAGTTTCAAATGAATTCGGTTTGATATTTATGGCTATAATATTTAACATTAATACTTGAAATTTAATGGGCTATTTTGGCCTATTTAGTTCGATCTAGACATCACATTTCCAGAAAAAGAAACGTATAAATTGTTAATGGAATATCACGCAATTTTTTTATTGTTTAAAAATACTTCTCAGCGGTGTTCAGGAAGTGAACTAACTTAAAATAAAAAGAATAGAAAATAGTTAAAATTGCGTTAATGGTCATGATTTTATGATTTTCTTTTCTTCCCAAGTGTTTACAGTGTATTATAATGCTAGTGGTTATTGTGCTTTTGCAATAGGTTTTTTTTTTACTTGTTTTCTTATCGATGTGTTACATAGTCATAAGACATCATCGAAAATTATAATATTTTAAGATGGAACTGGAGATAAAATGCAATTTATTCAGATACTAATAAATAAAACGGGTGTAAATATGATGTGTAACAAAGCCAGTAAATGGTACACCATTACAACAGCTTTAGAAATTTACTTTTTTTTAACGAGGGGTACTGAGAAGTTATCAAGGAATACGTAATGTGGCCTTATGTTATATGGTAATGAAAAACCTTGTAAATACTGTTTTTAAAATGCTGTCAATCGGAATAACACGACATTTCAAACGTGTCAAGCGGTTTATCTTTAGTTTTGCTGAAGACGAAAAAACGTTTTAAGAAAAGCGTTATTTTTTTAGGTTGTTAAATGTCTAAAACGTCAATTTTTAAACATGAAAAAACCATTTCAAAAATGTTATGTATGTCTGAGCATAGGCGGAGATGACGTGTGTGACGATGGCCAATCGAAAATGTGTTGTTGGGAGACCTCACATAAGTTCAGTTCTGTTAACCGAACATGGGTGGTCTTGACACTTTTGACAAACAGCTTCCAATATCACCCAATATTTTTACTCCCTTTACGAATCCATTTTTCTATTCAAATAAATAATAGTTTTTTCTTTAAAGTCAATTACTTTGGGAGGAGTTTGAACGAGCTTCCGTAAATAAGTAGCTGTCAGCGTGTTTAGTATCAAGTTTAAGTTTTATTATTAGGGGATGTGGCTGTGGGGGGAGGGAGTAGGAGTGGCAGCTATTTGTTTACACAACCTTTAACGTAATTGCGTTTAATTAAACCTTGCGTAAAATCTTGACCAAACGTTTTAGATATTAATTATTGAATACGCTTTTCAATAAGTATTGGGGAGGAGGGGAAAAAACATGAAAGATGAACTTTGAAAAAATTAAAATTGATGATGATAGAAGTATGATATAAAAAAAATAAAATTAATAGGAACAAAAGGAACCGTTTAAGAAGTTTAACATTCTGAGAATCAGGGTGGTCCATTAAACCAAATGGCCACGAGCTCTTTTCTCTGTCCATCTTTTTTTTTTTAGACTGACTTTCCACCATCCCTCCATATACTCAATACATGTACTCGCATCATCATCATCTCTCTCTATTCAGCTTAAGTTACGTAGAAGCTGCTTTTCCTTTCAACCTAATTAAGGGTAACACGAGAACTAGATAAAAAGGGTCGTGACCCACCTTTAAAGTTCTTTTTATCCCCCAATATATCCCTCTTTTGTAAGCTCATCTTTCCGTATGTAAAAAGGACCTAAATGCCCGATTACCGTTACACACATAATACAGTAATAACAATAATAATTCTCGACAAGTAAAATGAGAGTAACGAAAAAAATGTTTTTTGTGAAAAAAAATTGCTGTTTTAGTGTTTCACACACATTTCGATAACCTGAAAATACACTAAACTACATTCATAACAGAAAAAAAAGCAAACTACGTACTGTTTGGATTTGAAAATAAGAACTTTGTCATTTTCACTTAACATATAACACTTGTCATTCTATTAAGTACTGTAGTCTCACAAAGAGTAACTACTTGCAAAATAGATAATTGTTACAACAATGTCAGTGACTTTTTAGTGATACTAAAATATACTACTTTTCTTACTTGAAGATTTCGCTTAGCATTTAAAGGTACTGGTAGTTCGGTTTATTATAATTTAACTTGTGAATGGAAATTCACATGTTTCTATCATTATCACCATTATTCGGTGTCTTAAATTCATTCAGTCCCATGGCCACATAACTTATAAAAGTAAATGCGGACTGTATTTTTTGCTTTAACATTATTTTAGCTCAGTATATAGGTCAAGTGATTAATGGATGGATGACGAATGATGAAATTTGACGGCTGAGTGGCCACTAATGCTATTCAAATGTCGCTGTTAATTTTATTTTTGTGGACATCTTGTTGCTGAAATATTTGCCACATTCGATTGCACTTAGTTTGTCCAAGGAGTTGACAGTAATCGAAATTATTGTGTTACTGTCTTGCCCAAAAACGTGATAATCTTAAGTAATAACTGAAATAACAATACAAGTGTAAGCGATGCCAGATGAATCACAATTCGGTTTTCCACTTTGATAAATTGCGTAATTAGATTTTAACTAAAAGCCATACACGGTATAGCTAATCAATGTAGCAATCAAATTGGTTAGCAAAAAAACAAAAAGCGCTGATGTCACTCAATATTAATATTTACAACCACCAATGTCAACATGACTCAATGAATAACTTTGATTTACTTTAAATTCTTCTGTCCAAGGCTATTCTATTTAGTTCCATTCTAAGTTGTAACTTTAAATCCAATAAATGTCTCTTTCAATCTTGTCTCATCTTTAAAAGCAAATATACAGTAAATGCTTTTAATCGTAATTATGAGATAGTAAAAATTTGTTAATTTATGACTAAACATAATTGTTATCACTATTGGCCTTCTATTAAATAGTTTCTGAGTCATCAAACAAGCCATGAAATATTTTTCTTTTTTAAAAAAAGATCAAATCCTAGTTGACCCGTATTTGCATCTATCCAAAAGTCAATGACGACGAAATATTACATTACTTACAAAATAACTTAATAATAAAACAAAACATAAACGTCTGACAAGTTAAATACGTTTGAGTTTGACTTCCACATAAAAATAATCATGGCTATAAAATAGTAATCATAAAATTCTAAAAGTCAGTAAGTTGTTTTCTTTTGATAAAAATACTAAGATTTTGTTGATTTGCAATAATAGATGTTATGAATTGATGATTGCAAGTTGATATTATCTAAAGTGTTGCTATGTTAAAACTTAATGTTAAATGATATGCGTAATGCAGTAGTTCAAATAAAATATTAGAAGTTCGTATTTTTAACATTACACTGTAGCTGAAATTAATCAAGTTTTGAGTTCAAAGTAGCAAGAAAGAATATTTGACCAAGGGCATTGCAGCCATTTGCTCATTTTTAATGTATGAAAGTTGATATTACAGATTTTGTGTATGAAATATAAAACATTATGATTTTTTATTTATGTGCTTTTTATAAGTTTGCTCGCGATTAAAAACAACATGAAGCTATAGTTGTAAATCATTTTTTGAGTGTTGATGCTGCGGTTGCATTAATGCAATGAATCAAAGTAAATCTTTTTTTTACTATATTATAGATGGTTGAGATACATACTGTAAGTAACTGTCAAGGATATAATTTAAAATGATTTCTTTTTTCATATACAGCATTGAGTGCTTGATTTAATGACGTAAAATTGAATTCCTTTCGCAGTTGAAACTGCTATTGGTGATTGTTTTTTACATGTTAATTCCATCATGATAACTATAACAATTCCCATGCTAAATTAAATCCATGGTAGCCTTCAAATTCGATTTTTATTTTAATTTCTTGTTTTCATAAATTAAATTAACCAATCAAGGTTTTTTAATGCTTGAGAAACTAAGATAGAAAAGTTTGTCCATTTTTTTGTTCTACCTTGAAAATAAATGCATAATTTCAACCATCTGGTGCATAATTTTGTGGTAGTTTAAATTAAGCATTTATTATATTTTTTATCAGTTAATAATATTGAAACTGCACATAAAAATAATTAAACATCAATATTTTTCAGATGTTAATTAAGTTATTTACGTAGCTGTTACGTAATATTATTAGAGAAAGTTGCCTGATTTATTTTATTAGCCGTATCAGTTAGTGATATCTCAAAAAGATAGGCGATTCAAATTTTTATTCAATTAGCTAGCAGTTTATAATAATTATTGATAAATTAATTAAATAAAGTTTTACAAAATATTTTTTACTCCTCCCAGCTGTCAATTATATTTTTATTGACTGAAAAATTTGAATCAATTATAATTTTAAACTTGTCGTAAATAAAACTTGCTGGCCAGTTCCTGCTTTTTTTTATTTCTAAAGACAAAAAATTATATAGTAAATTTTTTAAACTTTCAAATTACGACCATGAATAAAAAATATAAGCTTAGGACTGTAATTTTCAAATCGTTAGCCTCCTTTCATGATTTTAATTAAAACATTTATGCAAATAAAACTTATAAATAAGCTTATAATATGAAATAAAAAATAAGGTCATGTTCGATTTGTAATCATATTAGGCGGAATAAGAAGTTGTAAGTGACTTCTGACCTTAAACAAATTCTACTAATTTTCTTAAAGAAGCTTAAAAATAAAAAAAAATCACAATTTGACAGCTTTTCTAGAGGGTTTATTTTTTTGAGTTTTTTGGGGGGATTGTTTTGTGTTTGATGTTTTTGAAGTTGGAGTTTAAAGTGGGGGGATAATAAAGAAGAGTGTGTAGGGTCTAGGACCTTTTTCAGATAGCACAAACCCTATTGTTAACTGATAAGGGCCAATCATCTGGATGTTTTCTTTGTCAAGTGCCAACTGCCCACCTTTTGACCTTTTAATAAGTCGTTCCCCAACAAAAATGTTTTCGTTTTTTTGTTTATTAAATTTTTCCACACAAAAAAATATAACTTACAACTCTCTTTCAAGTGAGAGTTAATTTTCGAAAATGTGTAACAGTAATCCTAATTTACAACTTTTGAGTGTGGACATTCACATTTAATTGGCTTTCATCCGAAGTGCCTTATTACAAAATTTTATAGTAAATGAAAACCGATTATTTTTAAAGGGAAAGATTAATTACTTCTGTATTGAACACTGTAAGTCATCGGATTTCGAATAACTGTTTTGAGAAGAAAGAATGACTATGTTAAAAGAAACTAGGGGGAAAAATAAAAATTATTGTAATCTTTGTCCTATTCTGTGAGAGCTTAAACCCTCAACTTATGTCCCTGTAGAGTAATACAGCATGCTATATACTGTATATGATTATTTTTGTCTCATTTTCTCTCTGTATAATCTGCACCCGAGTACAAATTCCATAGATTCCACTTTTTTACACTGAGTCTTTTTCATCCATTAACAATAGCAAATTGTCTTCCCAAGAACTACTTTAAGACAAAGGAACACCCATCTTCATTCATTGACTTGAAATGTTGAAGATGTAAAAAAGGTGTCAAGAAAAGTCATATAAAGATGTGCACGTGTTCAACATAACGAGCCAAAAAAGTGGCAGCCGCTTAAATTTAAACGAGCATTGCCCATTTGAGTATTTACTTACCTTTGCAAAAACCAGTACTTTGTAAAATGCCATTTACATTTTACACACTAGAATATAATTGTAAATTACATTTGCACAAGTAAACTATCCGGTCTAAAAGTACTTTTAGAAACAAATATTAACGACTTTTAATCTTAACTTTATTCTTTTACATTACCAAATACATTAAATTTCCATACTTAAAAAAGGTGAAATGCATTCGAAATTGTCTAGATATGCAAAAGTGAGATTGTTAAAACGTTTTTAAAAATAATAAGCAAGTTTAATTATTAAGAAACAGTTTAATTTTAATGTTTATATTTTTTTGGAGTATTAAGTTGAAGATAAGAGTCAAATCTACACCATTTTAAAATTTTAAACAACATGAAACACTATTTTTCATTGTCAATGTTCGAATAATTGATGTTATTTATTGTTATCGTTTATACTTCGGCTGTCCATTTCCATTTTGAGTTGAGATTGATAAGCAACTTTTAAGAAGCGCTTTTGTTGTTTTTTTACATTACATTTAAGCATCACCCACCTGACATAATCAAAATATTTATCACTTTATAATCGCAAAAGATTGCTATTTAAGATAACCGTTTTTTTTTCATACTTTTGTTTATGGTTTGTTTGTATCCATTCATCTTCTTCTTCCACATAAGAAAATTCAGACCAGGATGGTGTAAAGTGCTAAAGACTGTAAAGGGTGTCAAGGAGGGTATTAACTATTTTAAGGGAGATTGAAATTTTTAAATTGGAGGGTGTACCGTCGTGCAAGTGTGCAAAATATAATGACGATTCATATTTCAAAAGCTGTTAACATGCCCATGATGAAGGGTGTTAAATGAGTATTAATTATCATTTGTAAATTTGTAATCAGTCCCATCTTTGTTTCAGTTTCCCCCTTGCTATGCAAGTTATGCACCGTTATAAGGTTCTTTGACGTGGGTGGGCTATTTGTGTTGGAAGGAATCGTTGATTTCATTTTACTATAATGAAATTAAATATCATATTTGCCATAGCATTCTAATTGTTGACACTGAACTCGTAAATTGGATAATTTGAAACAATTTCAGCCCATTTTTGTAAAAGTTAAGCATCGTATAAGTAATAAGTTAGGTTTTGGGTGAAGTATAAACATTAAATAAACTCAATATATAAAGTCAGATTATTTTTATTTACATTTTGACTATAAGAAAAAATTGAGGTATAAAAACACTTGGTGATTCTATAATTCGTGTGCACAATTTCCATAGCGTCGTTTAAATTCGGTCAATTTAATTATAAAAATATTAATGAGATTTAATTAATTTGGAATAATTATGTCAACATTTAGTTTGATATCAAACAGACTTTCATTGTGCATAATATAATTATTTGAGTGGTGGGTGCGATCAATGTTATGGTAGCCGATGGACTTTTGGAAAATCCCCTGTCCGACATATCCAACCAATTACTTTCATACGATGCCGATTGAAGCCACTGAGTGGCGCTGTGTTCAGAATTCTCTATGTGAAGTCAAAGTTAGCTTTTTGAAAAAATTTATTTGTAAAGTTTTCCTCGTTTGGAGAAGGAAGCAAAACTACTACAAGTACAAACCAACCAGTCAGTCAGTCAGTGAGTGACAGTGAGGTCGAATGGGAGCTCATTACCACCGTTAGGGGTCGCTTACATCAGGGTTGTGCACGTACAATACCGTACCCAGTACTTTTTTACCGGTTACTAAAAAAAATAAAAGCATCAGTGAAATTAATTACTTCAATTTTTGTGTGGCAATTAATTAGTGCATTTTTTGTGTGGGATCTTCAATGATGATATAGAGAGCGAAATTTGTGTTTTTTTTTTCACGTGCATGGTTTCACCTGCAATGGGGATACCATCCTCATCATTTGTCATGTTAACAAAAATGACTTTAACCAGTGGCAACAACATATGTTTACGGATAATTATTCTGGTCACGTGTTTCTACATCAGTCATGCAGTGGTAATTAGACCAGATAAAATGATACATGGTAATGCGCGTGCCAATACAGACGAAGCGTCGTCGATTTCGGCGCTGCAAATTACGCCTACTTTTACGTCTAGGCTTGTTAATAAAAACATTTCACCGTCAGTTGAAAACGCGGAGGTAGTTGGATTGCTTAATGATGCTGTGTCGGTGAGTCAAATTAAAACAACATTAAAAGTTGATAGAAATAACATTTTCAGACACACACACACGGAGGGACACGTTAAGAAAAACATTTTCACTTAAATTCATACTCACGCGTTGTTTAAAGTCTAACCGTTTCTTTTTTGTTTTTGAGTGTATGACATGACATTTAAATAATATAAATGGTGATGGTACTATCTTATGAAACATTCATTAACTTCCCACAACAGCAAATTAACATTTTGAAACTTTTGAATTGAATAAATCAACTATTTATCATTATTTTATTTATAAGTAACGTTCAAAGTGTACTTTTTCCAGAGTAAACCTTAAAACCTATTTTTTTTCTCTCTCTTTTTGTAATATTGTATGTTTATACAACTTATGTAATTTTGTAGGCGACATGTGTAGTTTGCAATGTGTTTTTTTATTTTTATTGATGAGCATCTGCATGTACAACTAAGCTTTGTTTTATTGCATATGTTTTTTTTACTTCTTTTTGTCAATATTTACTATGTTACGTTAAACATTATTTGCAATATATATTTATACATTAGCTACTATACATAAAGTGCCTTTTATAATGTATATTAGAGCACAAGTGCAATTTTGTCAAAACTGGGTTTACATGTGCTCAATTCAACTTTTTTCCACATTGCAGACGGTGTAAGATGAAAACGCATATTACATAATAAAAATATTAAACTGAGAAACAAGTTTGAAAACTGGAAAAATATTTTTTAGCATTTTTTATACATTTTACTTGGTAATTAATGAGCTACCAAGTTACATTGTACTATTCATTCATTTTTTTCTTTAAATGAGACTTTTTCTTTTTTGCTTCTCCCTAACAATGTACTTAATACAATAATTAATTATTGTGATCTTTTTGGTGTGTTAGTAGCTGCAAAATTACCGTAGACATTATTTTAAAATAAAGCAGAAATAAACTTATAAAATATAGGTGGAGTGTAACGTATTTAATTCGGGTTTCATGAGATATAAATTAATTTATACAGTAAACACCCCACATTTTCCTTAAAAAAAGAATAAAAATAAAAAAGCCAACACCCCTCGGATAGATGACTCAATGTTAACTATATTATGAGCTTGTTTTTTATTTTTAGTATTTTTATTTACTGTTGACAATACCGCTTAATTGTTGTCCGTAAAACACCATTTAGAAATTTTAAAACAGCAAAACTTTTAAGCAACTTACAAGACACAAACTTGGTAAATTGAGTCTAGGATTTAAAAGTCGTTAACTTTTGATATTTAAAATTGAGCTTTAAAAATTGACTTGGGCATATTGAATTTACTGAACGTTATTTATACGTGGTGAAGTTTTGACTGTAATTAAGTTTTTATTGCAACATAGACATCAAATATAAAATTAATTGAGAATGGTTTTATGACAGTAGATCGATAGAAATTATTTACTTTAAACGCTTATTGGGTTTTTGTCATTGTAAGAAACAAAAATGATTTCTTCTGACCTTAATATTTTGATTTTAAAGGGTGTTATTTATATTTTGGTTGAGTGACTACAAAGTAACGTTTTTTGTGTATGCATTGACGGATTGAATAACGTCGACTTTGGGTTGGTGTCAAAAGAAATGTGTATACACAAGGACCTAGTTATTACCTATAAATAGACCTTCACAGTGTCTCTACTATATAATCATTGCTTTTTTTCTTTCCCCTTATTCATTCCACTTTTAATTTTCCCCCTGTGTCTTAGGTTATGCAACTGCGATTTCCAATTTTCAAGGCGTCAGTTTTAATCAGTTTTCCTCTACTTTAAATCATAAAACGGCGTCAAACGATGACAAAACTTAAATGAAGCTTTAGTGTTTATATTTTTGTTTAATAATTGTTTATCCGCCCATTTGACGCCACATTAATGAGGTTCATCTGGTCTTCCTATTTAAATTTCAAAACACCATGCAATCACAGACATACACTACTTATTTCGTCTGATATATTATCGTTTAGCCAAATTCAAGAGCGTCAATTCAATCATCATGAATTTAACATCTTTCGCAACGACCTTTAACCTTGTCTTTCTACTCTTTGGCTTGTAAAGCAGCTGATCTTATTCGTTTTTAATTGACTTACGTCATAATTTGCTCTCAAATACACTGAATAGGGAGACATGGAGCTGGGGGATTAAAATATTTGAAATGAATGTGATTTGTAATTTGATTAAAATTTATGGCTAAAAAGAGAAGGGGGGAAGAGGAATTTTTCTCACGTTGCATTGCGCATGTGTAGAAATTTAGTCACGCTTTTTGACGTCTAATTTTTTATTTTTTCTTTATAAATATCATAAAAGCTTAGAAAACAACTTTTAGTGTCAAATTTTGCATTGCTACTTCCTGATTGGTTGTTATATTAAATACATCGCATCCATATATTTTCCCACTATCCATTTTGATGTTTATCCCTCTTTCCATTCTCAAGTCGCTACTGTCCCATGGTTTTTTTTATGTATGATAACGCCACTGGCTAGTAACCTTATATTATATTCCCTTTTATAAGAAATGTTTTTTTGTCCAGAGCCTTTCATGTGTTCCCATAACCGACACATTTTATGAATAATATCAACAAAGCGGCCATCTATAATAATAATCTTCACGTCGACGCAGAACACACGACTTCCCTCATCATCCATCTTTTTTATATTATAAGTTTGTACAATTATACTTTTGGGAGAAAAAATAGCTGTAATTTGATACGAAAGAACTATGGCTTATATTCAGTTTTTTTCATTTGTTGGCTTCCCTATGCACTGGCCATTTTTTGTTTTTTAAAAAAAGATCTGAGAGTTGTAATAAGATTATCAATTGTTTAAAGTTTCTGTGTTCAATAAATGTCTTGAGATTGAAAGTCCTAATAGTCCATTACTACACTTAAAATGACCTTATGTTTATTTTTACCAGATTAAATCACACCAGGGAGTGCTTTAAAATTTTATTTTTTTTTGGGTATTCTAGATATACAAAACAGTCATTAAAACTGTTTAGGAGAGTAAAATAAAATTAAATTTTATAGCCCAAAGTTGCGTATCTCAGCTGTAGTGAATAAGTTTGACACTAAGTAACGATAAACATGGCTGTTTTGTTACTTTCAGCTGCCAGAAGGCGTTGCAAATTGTGTCCGAACATTTAATAAAAATTAAAACCAGTTCCCCCAAAAAGAAACATCTTTAGAAGTATGTTTAAAATTTTGGTCAGTGTTTTTAGTCAAAATTTCTAAGAAATAGTAAACAAGTCGAAGAAAAATTATTCATATACTGTACATGCAACAAAAAAAGTCTACAGTATTTGTGGTAATTGGACAGCCAAAATAGACCAGGTCAGTTTAAGAGTTAGTGTGGTCAGCGTAAACCACTTGAACAAAACTTTCTAATTTATATCCTTATGCTAAGTTTGCTTTAGAAAAATGTTCACACTTCAACGTCATTTTTCATTACATAAAAATAAAATACAGTAGTTGAAGCATATAATGTATCAGTGTGAATGGCACCAATCCTATACAAGTTTTTTTTGAATATGTAAATACAAAAGAAATCGAACAAAAATTAAACAATAAAATTGTGAAGTGGGTGGGGAATCATAGGGTCCTTTATAATCATTGTTGTCGCTTTTATTGTTGTATCTGTTGTTATTTGTGTTGTTTCACATGGCTGCCACCACATGAGGCGGTTCTCAGATCATGGTATCAAATAGGATTACAAAAAACATTCCAGTCTGTCCTCCAAAACATTCGTAACAATAAACGTAAGATAACACAAAGCAGACGACGCCAGTTACTTATTTTGAATTAATATTGAATTTTGAAAAACGATGGGGTCCCCATGTAAAACCATGCAAGTGTGAAATTTTGAATCGTCCAAAGAAATTGGTGTGTTCAAATGACGGTGTCACGAGTTTTATAAAAGGTTGAACAACCTCCGATTGCAATTACTGATAATTTTGTTTTGCTAGTTTCTACAGTATTGAGTTGAAATCAGTAGCTGAAAAAGAAAATTTTCTCTTTAAGGGGTGAAAAGCTATATCTTATGGCGGGTGAAAAAGAAAATTATTGTTCAGACATTAATAATAGTGGTTGTATCAAAAAGGTAGCCGGCAATAATTCCGATGCCCCATTTTGTCATTCCTACTGTAGTTTTTTTTACAATTGGTGACGTTATAATGGAATTCAGCCATAAATTCCAATTAAATCTGGACTGTGATCTAAGAGAGCGAAGAAATAAAGATGTTTTTTAGACGTCTGCATACACTAAAGTATTAAGTTAAGCATTTCAATGTAATATAGGAGTAAGGAGGAACCAAGGAATGGGAAGAGCGAGTGAAGAAGGGGTGTTTTCTTATTTAAATTTAAATGGATAAAGATTTCACACAGCTGAACCTAATACATAAGTAATGACCATTTAATACATTCAGTAAACGTCAATCATAAATAAAGTGAATTTTTGTATACATGCCAACAAAGTAGTAGCCTACAGGGGCTTAAATAAAGTTTACCTCTTCAAATCCATACTCACATACAACTTTTGACATTTAAGCCAATTTATAATCATAAATTTAAAATCATTCTAGAAATGTGAAAACGATTTGAAAGGAAATGATTCAGTTTTGTAATATGAAAATTGTAGTCATTTTTAAAGTGCTTGGGATTTAGAGATTTGTTTACTTGTAGATACCGTCACCTCGGATTTATGAGGATTAATGATTATAGATTATTGCTAGATTTAACCTAGTTCAATTGATAAAGTTTGATTATGCAATGAATGTGCAGTAGTAGACTGCTTGCTTTATACATTTTCTCAAAGTTAAAGAAAATTGTATCAGTAACTGAAAATGCAATGTATGTAATTGATTTACCTTGTGTTAATCTTGTTATCGTGGTAACAAAAAACGACGTAATTTAATTAGTTTTAAAAAATCGCATTGGATGTAAACACAAATTAGTAACATATCATGTTTTGTGCCCACTCACTTTGAATTAAAAAAGTTATCGTATTACCACCTACATTGAAAAATGTAAAAAATAAGTTACTTTAGTTTTTAAATTCGTCTATATTTAAAATGTGCATAAATTTTACACTTTTTTGTTAATTAGCATTTTTATTTCTGCGTAGGCGAAATTTTTGGTTGACGTTCATACTTTGTTTTTATTTTGCAATCTAATTTGTTCAGTTTTTTAATCAAATGCAGTTATGACTTAGGTATTGCATTTGTAATACGTGGTCTACTTTACGTGTATTATTATTTTATTTATGTGTGGATGTATGGAATGGAGAAGGCGGTCTCAATTTCTCGAATGCAATCTAATGAAGGGACTCTTTGAGCAAAGGGGAGGGTATGAAAGGTCAGAAGAGTGAAAAAAACGATCATGCCTTTGATTAATCGAAGTATGAGGGGGGAGGATTAAAGAGGTTAAATAACAGTCATCACCAAACTTACTTTTTATTAGTATTGTAAACTGCAATTTTGACTTGGCAGCTGCTCTATCACATTACAAATGAAATGAAGGGGTTAAATTAGTATGTGTTGTGAGGGAAGATAGAAAATCTCAGATATACACTATACAGTACATTATACCAGTATAAATTTTGATTTAATATTATTAGTAGTTCTACGAGCGATGCACTGTAGTGTTACATATGACATCAAATGCGCATTAGCTCTCCTATTGGTTCTGAGTTTGTTATTGCAAAGTTTGCCCTTTGTGTAGAGTAGACCCATCATTAAGTTGATGGATACTTTAATACGAGACATATATTTTTTACTGTAATATTTTTATGCTATTGCAATTAGTCTTTTAATTGAGATAATTGTCGTTGATTGCTTTTTATCGTTATTAGTACACTAAAATTGAAGTGTGTCTTTCATCGTTTTTGCAGCTGGTTGTAGCATAGTCTTTTTATTGGCCTTTTTTTTTTGGTATTTATTGATGTGACGTGTAATAGCTATAAAATAATATTTTTATTTGGCATTTGAAAATGTATCAATTGATTGTAATTGACGTTTGAGTACTTTGGCTTTTTGAAGTGGTCCGGTATAAATGCAACTACTTATTAGCTGTAATAATAGAGCAATAAATCTATAACTATAGAAGTGGATTTAATACGTAGATAACTGCTTAAACTGGTTAAGTTGGATTTGCATTTATACGAGAGAAATTCGATACAGATGTCTTTATAATGTCAGAATTTTGTTTTTAAGTTTAGCAAAGGTTTTCGCTTTCAAATTTAACTTCTTAGAAATGCATTACTTAGTTGAATTAAGATGTAAATGTTTTTGGCAGAGATAAGTTTTTAGTGCAGATATTTTTTTACTTAAAATATCAAAGTTGTTTCATAAAATATCAAGTTTGGTAATACAATCAAGTTTACCAATTATTAGTAAATAATTTTAAAAGAAATCCTCATGCAGTTAAACTATGAAAATATTTGCTTTTCTAATAATGTTCCTAATAAAGTAATTTGCGTAATTATCACTTAATCACCTATTGTTTGTATAGCGTGTATTTTTGTTGTACACAGTTCACGCTTGTGTATTAATTTGTTAGTTAAATACTTCTTAAATCTTTAAAGCTTAACTTTTTTTTCATTACATGCATTTTGCTTTTATGTATTTATAAAATAAGATTGTAGTTTTACAGCTTTTTTTGTGTACACAAGTGTAGTCTAATTGTAAACAGCAGCTGGAAACTTCATCATCACACAAAATCCCTAAACTCTTTTTTATTTTAAGCTTTAAATATTTGAAACTGTGTAGCTACTCCACACGCATACACTGTTTCTTTTATTTTTTATTTACAAATTTTCATCAATCATCATTCGCATAGGTAAAACTTAAGCACACTCAACCCATTTCTAACTATTCAACTGTGCTATGTGGATTCCTGTTAAAAAAATATTTAAGCTAATTTATGCTTTTTTGAATGGTAAATTCAATTACCTACTGTGTTGAATAGCATTTCCTTTGCATTTCGATATCTGATACTATGCAAAACCGTTAGATTTGCACAATGACTGACTTTTTTTATATTTTATTTATTTTACTAATTTAATTCCTGTTTGCACAGCTTTGTAACGATTTCTAATTCCCGTTTTAGCACACTGTTGTCAATTTACATTTTATAATTCAACTTTTTTTTTTACTACTTTTCTCTTGTTATTTTTTTATTATTTGACTTTCATTTGCAAACAACAGCATTTTCTTTTTTGTCATTCATAAAACGTCATTTGCTAATCCTCAAAACCAGTACTCAAAACTTTTCACCCTACGCAATTTACTTTTAAGTGTGAAACAAGCTTAAACCTTGACAAACAAACCGAACCATCAAATTAAAATATTTCAATATTTATTTCATAAACGCTGCTGTCAAAGCTTTTAAAAATATTCAACTTGTTAAACGTTAAATTGGTTATTTATACGTCTAAATGCGTTTTTATGTGTGTAGTTATGGTTTAATGTTTATGTTAAAAAAATAAGACATTGAGAAATCGGAAGAAAATGATTTCAAAATGTACTGTATCTTCGCTACTCTTTTTTTCTTCTTCTTTATTTTTTATATTACGAACCTTGACCTTTATATCTAATTCTTTACTTTCCACGAATTACTTGTATTTCAAATGACTTTTTAAAGCTATTCTTTCTAACAATATGCGTTGTACAGTGTGAAAGAGCAATGCTTTGGTGTTTGTAACTGGTTTTTACTTTTTTTTATATTGTCACTTGAAAACAACAGGTGGACGATTAATTAAACTTTTTTTATTTGTAAAAAAAAAAAAAAAAACTTTTATTCTACAGGGCTTTTTTATTATTGCCAGACAATGTGTTATAATGGCAAATGTAAAAATAAAACTTGACCATTAGAAGGGGTTATTTCAATGACAAAACTATCTTTTAACAACCCGTAACGTAGAATTAAATTACAAATAAATGGCTAGAAACCATAACAAATATGTAATATCTTCACTATATTTTAATATTTTAAAATGTTAAATTAAAAACATTATTTTTCTTAAAGGTGTTTTAATGTTTTGAGATTTTGTCTCATTTTTGCGGTTGTTATGGCGACTTACCGTGGCGTCAGTTAACTAAATTAAAGATTAGTTTATTGGTTTTAGGTCAAATTTAGACGAAAACGTCGTACTAAAATTTTCCTGAAATAAACACAATAAGTTAAATAGCATTGGCATTTTTTTGTTCGGTAGCAAAGTTAATCCGCTGCTTTGTAAAAAAATACAAAAAAACACACCGTGTTTTTAATGTTGAATAGTTGTCTTTCTATGGTGTATTAAAATAGTATTCACGATGAACTTTTTTTTTAGTGTATGTGGTTTAACACTTTCCTTATAGTAATCTGTATCCGACCACAGGAGTAGGCAAAAACTAAAGATGCTGACGTGGTACTAAGCCCGAGGTGTGTGTGGAATTCCAACTAAACTGACTCGTATTTGTATACGAGTTAGTTGAACACACAACAATTGTAAAGTGCTTTATTTCTACGGGGTTTTTGACCTTTAAAAACGGTATTATTAACATAATAGCAAAACTAAAGCCGAAAAAGAGAGTTACGTTTCGTACTAAAAAAAGATGGAGATGTGCCAATGGTCGAATCAAAATAAAACTACTGTAGTGTGTGTGTCTCAAAAATAGAAAGGAATAGTAAGAAAAAGTTTTAAAGAATAATATAAAGAAAAATATTATTTGATGATACACTGGAGAGGTTAACGTTCAATAATAAATGTTTTTCCCCTACTCTGCAATTCCTGACAATATATTAGTCGGCTAATTTTACATTCTGGATTTAATACACATTCGGATATATGAAAATATAAAGGTGTGGGGGTGTAACTTTTAAGTTTACGAGGGAAGGATTTGAAAATTGCATTGTTTTAATTCAGCATCTTTGGCGGCAATTGCTATTTGAACCTTTGTACTAATCCCGCACGGTACATATTTTACGACATTGCACAAAACTTAATT
Organism: Helicorthomorpha holstii; assembly: GCA_013389785.1. NCBI lineage: Eukaryota > Metazoa > Arthropoda > Diplopoda > Polydesmida > Paradoxosomatidae > Helicorthomorpha > Helicorthomorpha holstii. Next base: position 27,659,261 of record JAAFCF010006680.1, read on the forward strand.
TCCCATCAATTTTTTTTCTTATTCTGTCATTATCAACCTCGAAACTCATTTATCTTTTTTTTCTATTTCTTTGGCTGACATTCTGTTGTTGCTAGCAAATAGCAATCAGCACTTTTTACAACATAACATACAACATTTGGTGTTCCCAATGATGGAATTTAATAATACATTTTTTTACCCTCACATACAGTATATAGTTTTAGTTTGAGTGAAATTGTGACATTTTTGTTAACAATTATAATCGATGTAGGTCAGACGTTGACATTTTTTATGGTCATAATAGAAGAGTGTCGGTACTGTCTGCTGGCATTTCGCATCCATTCTGGCATTTACTATTATAAAACTATTGACATTTGCGATAACTTTTACAAACTTCTGTTAGGAATGTGTTATGAAATAAATAACAACACATAGTGTTCAAGTTGATAGACAGACATCTAGGTTGACACTAATCTGAAATATTTTTGTATTTTATGAGAAGTATTAACAAAAAATTTTACTTAACCAAGTTAAGTGTTATTGTTTGAGTACTTTATGGGGTACAAGATGTCAACAAGAATGATTAAACATAAAATTCAGTTACCATAGTTACCAAATTCATAATTTTATTTATCTATTGCTTAGGGACCTTGCATAAAATCCCTCTTAGTACCGGTAATGAAAAATTTATTGTAAAACTCTGTTTTTGTATCTTATTGAAAACCATCAAATTAATCATGAGCATTAATGTATTAAAAATAATATAGGTTAATCACAAAAATTATTTTTATTACTAGCCTATATTGAGAACAATGCTCACATCTGGAGCGTATTGATGTTATATTGGTATATTTATTACTTGTAATTTTAACTATACTGTATCGTGAAAATTTGTGCAGTCAGTATGTGAGTTGTAAGTTTGTTTTATTTTGGTACTGAATCGTTTTTTTTTGTTTTTTTTTTTTGTTAACGTTGCTGCAAAACACTTGTAGCTACAACGGGTTATGTTACTGTAGTTTTTGTATACTGTACATCCAAAAAAAAATTAAGTTTTTGTTGTTTTTAAAAGAGGTAGCGGCTGGGGTTTTTATATTTTATAATTTCACTCAAGTTCATTTTGAATGTTGCCTGAAAATTCTTTTGATTTTTATTTCGAAACAACTAAAAAAATGACAAGCCTCGTGTGTGGTTTTAAGTCTGAGTCATAAACAAGTTGAACATTAATGATAATACCGGTAATAAAAAAGAGAGAAAATATTTGCATGTATTATTTACATAAATTTCAACAAAATATAGTCACTGTAAAAAAACACTTAATTTTTTTTGGTAGCATAAAAAATATTTACAAGCTCAAATATTGTCTTCATTTTAGTTTCTTAATTATAAAAAAAATAAATGATTTTTAAATGTAGTTGGAGTAAAGTAATTAAGGTTGCATTGTTTATATCAAGGGAGTAATTACTCGTATTAAATGAACTAAATTTGTACGATGTGTTATTTATAATAATTTTTATTGTTTTTTTTTAATTTGACATTTAATCCTTTGAGCACTATTTTTCTTTTACTTAACGCCTCGCTTCTTCAAGTAAATAATTACCCATCACACATCTACTGTACTATGTATTGCAAAAAATATACAAGCCCCGTATAATTAATTACAGCTGAGCGCTTAATTAAGTGTGGTTATGGATAAGAAAATTAATCGATTGAGACATTTGATATATCTGCCGACAATTTAAAACATTCCTCTTGTTTACATGTATAACCAAAAAAAAAAGATGTCGACAACAGCAATATTATACGTTTAAAATATCAACAGTGTCACACATGGAAAAATAATGATGTGATTTATAAAATGTGTCAGCGTGACAAGTAATATCAAAATTGAAACTCAAAAATATTCTCACATATTACAACATACAGCACTTTAAGTAATGATTTTAAATAATTTAATTATCTAAAAATGTTGAAATCGAGATTGACAAGACTGGAAAAATGAAAATGCTTGTAGTCATTTATTATGTTCATAGGGAAAGCTACTTATAAAAAAGTTTTTTTACTAAGTAAAAACGTAACTTAATGACATCTTCCTTTTAGTTGATTATCTTAGTTTCACGATTTTCAGTGATAAATTACATGAAATTATATAGAGTTTTAAAGGCCTTAGAAAATACACAGGATGTTTTTTTTATTATTATTTTTGGAAGTTGAAATTGCAAACTGAGTTGTCAGAGCTTATATCAAAATACTTGCTGACACGATGGGGCTTTAGTTCATCCGACTGTAACGAAAATAGATTTATACAGACAAAACAACAATTGGTTTATAAATAATGTTTGTAATTGTAAGTGACTGCAACGCCCCCTAACAGTGCCAATTGAGACAAGCGATATTTTACAAGCTCGTAAAATAAATAACGAGACCCAAAAACTTTCAAACAGTCGTTATCTTTTCCCTGCTATTTGTTACTCAACGAAATACAAACGATGACATAAAAAAAACCTATGAAAATGTTTCTTCAGCTAATAATTTACTTGTATATCCATTTTCTTCCAAGTTTACATACACTGCACTTTATTTTTTACAGAAATTGCATCTTTTATTATGATCATGATTAAAATAGTTAGAACTTCAATTGAATTTAAAGGATGAAAAATTAGATGGATTGAAGGCTGACCCAATATGAATCAATATTTTTATATGTATTTTTAGAATCTTTTAAATAGCCAAATCTTGACTTGATTTTTTATGAACTTTTTCATCGCTCAAAAGTTGGTCCTTGTTGCGTGAATGATTAAAAAGATGTCGACCTCCTAGGGCGGGGCTTCAGACGTTTTCAAATTCCATCAGATGATGAGAAAAATATGATGATTCACTGTGTTGAACGAGCAAAAGACTTTTTATGTAACACTGCAATCATATTTTATTTTAAAACTCTTATTTTAATTGATTTAATGCTTCTAGTCTGCTAACACTCGATCCACCACTGTGTTTTTTGATCATTTGAATTGATATTAACGACCTATGAGATGAATAACGACACTTAGAGTAAAAATGCTTCTTAGAAAAGAAGATAGAAAGACAAACTCATCTTCAAATGGTCTTTCTCATTGTAACGAAAATTTGAAGTGTTAATTAAGAGTTATCATAATTTTCGTAAAGGATATTTTAAATTTTTAAATTGCTTTTTGGAGAATTGAGTTTTCCAAATGTTTATTGTGTTATTAAAATCGCTTAAATTGTCAACTGTACTAAACACTAATTATCACTTCGACCTTTCAACTTTTGGCCTAAATTTGTCTTCTCAGAAACAAATCCATCATCTTGTAAGCACCCTGTCTGCGACATTTAACTGCTTTTCATCAGCCCAGCTCATAAATATGAAGTGCGTGACAAAGGCACTGTGTCCATTGGTTACTTTATGAGGTGAAAATGAACAGTTATTTTTTTAAAAAAATGTCGCATCCTTTTCTTTCTTATCTGATTGCCAATTTTCACATGTAGTAATATCACTGATAAACTCATCGGAAAGTATAAAATAGTCTGGACAGCATGGTCGTTTGAGTTTTACAACTCTTTTTTTCTCTCTTAAGATAAAAACCTGTTTATTTTAAATGTAAAACTGGAATTTTCATAGTACAACATTTATCAATTAACCTATTTTACATGTAGCTGCCACGTTACATCCGTTATCGATACATTTTATTATGTTTATGTTGTTCATGACTGATTTGTCGATTGCTATTTTGACTACTGGATATCTTGGTATCTAGTATATTGGACAAATGAGCCATAAATAATAACTTAATATTGCCAATGTCCTTCAAGCTAGGTAATAATTTAATAAGGTAAAATATAGTAATGCTGCAATAACTTTTGAAAAAGCATTTTATTCGATTGCTAATTGTGTAATAAATAACAAACGTGGAAAAATTTGTTGGGATAAGTATGCAAAATCAAAAATATTGCTGTTGTTTTGAGGTTTGTTTTGTGGTGAAAACATGGCATTAAGTTGTACTTGAAGTTTTGAACAGTAGTCGCCCATATTTTGTTTTTGCAATCCATTTTTGCACTATACTAAATTAGTAATAAGTTTAATTTGTCATTGAAATGAACAGTGTATATTGTGTACAAGTTAATTGCAAGGTAATAAGTTACAGTCCTGATCTTAAATTATTGTTTTCCGATTTTGTAAACTGGCTTTCAATATATTTTTTATATACTTTTTTAAAATCTGGTAAAGATCATCCCTGGTCAGTTATTTCGTCATTAATACTCAAATTTAATCGTTATGTTAGTGTTCTACATCTAAGTTTCACTATTATAAACAAGTGTCTTTATTTAGATTTTAGTATAAATTTTACAGTATCTTTATATTACATCAACCATTAAAACATCATCAAGTCAAATTAAATTTTTCTTGTAGAATTACTCTTATTATCTAATTTTTAAACTAATATTTACACAGAATGCCACTTGTCAGATCTTCAAAAAATTATTCTACTTAAAAAAGTACAAGTTGTGTTATTTTGTTTGTTTAAAAAGTTTAAAAGAAAATACTATTTGATTATTTGGCAAAGAAACAGTATCGTGTGAAGGTTTTGAGGCTAACAATTAGAAAAAATATACAAAAAAAAACTTTAAAGGGAAGAAGTAAAAAATACATAATATTGTATCCATCTTGTAAAAGCGTAGGCTGGTAATGTAAGTTATATACTGTATGAAAAGTAGGCCATTTTGAATTTTATCAGATGGGTTGTCACTCATTGGCTTTTAAAAAATATAAGAAAGACGTTACTATAAAAATGGCAGCCGATTTTTTAAAAAAAAATACTACAACACATGGCATAGTGCCACCTACGGGCTAACTACAAATCATAAACAAAAAAAATCCAATTACATCATTATAAATCTGAGCATTTTATTGTGTTTCTATTATCTTCATCGATAGCAGCTTGATCTAATCGATTATTTATTATTTTAAAGATGATGTTAAACTACGCCCATTTATTGTTTAAAAAAAAATTTTTTTAAGATGTACAGTAAATACTTTTGAGAAAAAAATTAATCCGACAGATTTTGATCGTTAACAAGATTTAAATTTTAGAGAAATGAAAAGGACAATCAACTAAAAATAGATTTCAAAATTTAACTGATCGATCAGTAGTTGGCAAATTTATTACTTTTGTGTTTGTATTTTTTCTTGACGAAAATGCTATCAGAAACGCACAATAAATAATTCATAGGATAACCTCAATCATCAAATATAATGTTTTTTTATATATATAAGATGAAGAAATGTTAAAGCAGATAAAAATTTATATCTATTGTCACACTTCTAACTCTATTGGTGACCGGAAATAGTAATAAACTTCCTCGATATTAAAATTCTTTTTTTTTTTTTTTTTACCTTCTGTACAGTTTGTAGATCTATTTCAAAGGTGAGATTTTAAGTAATGACCGGCTATTATATCTTTATGATAGGCAAATTAAACTTTTTGAAAGGCGCCCACATGCAGTTAAACATAAATGCTCGTCGTATTTCAACGAAGTAGTAGAAATTAATTCTGGTAAATTCGAAATTAATGGACTATTTGGTTTCCTAGACGGGTTAACCTTAGCAGGTTTAATTTAATGTTCCATTTTTATGCTTATTTACTGGTTTAATTGTTTTTTAAAATTTTTAAGTAGATCATTTGTATTGTTTTATCTCATTTTTAATGGTGCAACTATTGGGATTAAACTTTGAAGAAATTAAAATTTATGTTTGTAAAACAAAATTAACGCAATTTTGAATAATTTTCCTAGAATTTTTTTATTTTTGATTAATTTAGTAAAACAACTTGTTTTTTTTAGTTATATCATACTTAATATGAATTATTTTTTGAATACTTGAAAATCCGATTTTTGTCAGGAATTTTATATTTATTGTATTTTTCTACCCAGTAAAATAAATTTATGCTGAAAATACAAGCAAATGAAGGAATTGAGGAAGTATATTTTCTAGTTTTATATGTAAGCTTGTATATATTTCTTTTTATCTTTTGACATTCGACACAAATCACTGTTTAATTTCACTACCAAATATGGAAAAAGAATCGTATATCGTATATCTTAAGTTGATTGGAATACCAAAAAATTGGCTCAGAAACGTCCAAAACTCCTCCTCAGTTTAAATCTTCTTTTTTTATTATTTTTTTACATAAAGTATTCGTTAACTTGCAAGATTATTATCAACAGACAAAATATATAAATGCAAATTTCAGTTGTCATCAAGAGCAAAACGAATGCACGAAAAAAATAAAATAGTCATAAAAATATTTTAAGACAAATTGTGAGCTCCAAATACCATTACTGGTACCTACCATTATTTCACCCTTGGCCAGAAAAATAAAATCTCTCATAGTCTCATATAACATAACGTGGAAACGCAAACATTTTCCCACCTTGGCACACTTGGCAAATTTAACCATGACAAACACATTCACATCTATTTTTACTAAAACACATTCATAACTTACTTGTTTCCTGCATTCATTGTCAGACAGTAATTACCACCAAACAACTGTGTCTGACATCAAAAACTGTCAAGAGACAACTAAAAAATATATTGGCTGATGAATATTCTTGTACAAAATTATTACTGAGAACTTGGCTGTCTGCAACAGCTCAAATGTCAGTATTTAAACAATTGTATATTCCCTGTATATTTTTTAAATTTATAAAAACTAGATTAACTGAATTTAAGTTACGTTCATGTTCAAACTGTAGTTTCCAACATTTGATTGTAGTATTTGTGTGCTGCGTGTCTTAGATTTATATACAAATGTGTATTGTGCATGATTACAGTGTAGTAAACAAACTAAGCAAAAGGCGTTACATAAAAGTTTTTATTGTCAACAAGTTTATAAAAATCGGATAAAACGATTTTATTCAAGTGATTGCATCTGTTCAAACTGTTTATATACGTTGAGTTAGGGGTAAAGAGTTCAAGTGAATTTACTCAACCTGCATAGTTTTCTTTTTTTAACATTACAATAACATCTTTAACGAAAACACAATCGATACTTACGATTATAGTGACTGTGCATATTTGATTTATTTTTTGAAAGGAAAAAGAAAAACAACAAAATGTCAATAGCATAGTCATAATGCTATCTTTGTATTGTGTAAGCAATTGAAAGCGATGTCTTCAAACAAATTTAAATAAATTTGGTTCATAAATATTAAGTAGGAAGAAAAAAATTTGTATACATTTTTTGCTGTTTTTTCTGCGTTAATTAGGTAATACAACATTGACCAATGACCAAAAGGCTAGTTTAAGAAGTAAACATTCTTAATTCAAATGAGTGAAATGACAAATGTTCAATTATTAATCTTTTAAAGTCAGCCGGAGTTCAAGGTTAGAATGGCCAACACACGCTTAATCACACTAACAAATGTAATTATTGGTTTGCAAAATCACATTTGAATTTCATAAAACAGTTGAGTCATCGAACTGTCTTAACTGTGCATAGGTTAAATGTATTGGCAAGCACGCAAGTTTTTTGAAATTATAATACATCATTGACTTTTGTATGCTACAAACACTGCTTAATTTTTACATATTTAACGTTGGTTTACACCGACAAGAATTTTAGCATTATATTTGTTGACAATGTAAGTGGCACATTACTGATTTTTAAGTGAAAATAATCAAAGCTCCAGTAGTTAATGCTGTTAGTTCTACAGAAAGCAGTTTTACATTTAAATTTTTGTGTTTAAATTTTTTGCATTATTGCATTTTAAATAATAATATAACCTGAATTATATAAATAATTTATCACAAATTGTTGTTGTATGACACCAAACCGTAATTTTTATTATAATTAACTTATTTTAATTAAGATCTCATTTTGAAAGAAAATTATCAAATTAACCGACAAAGTTACACTGATAATTGCTATAATATTTAATTAAATAACATGTTTGTCCTAAATATGAAGAGTAAAAAAATTAATTTAAAATATTTTTTAGTGTTACTCATGATCTCCTTAAATGTTATTGACTACTGAAAATGATTAAGAAATGAATCAGAAAAAGCAAATATTAATATCAGCAATCTTTTTTTATTTTAAGAGCTAACAGGTATTAGCAAAAAAATATTGTTTGTAAATTTAAATTTAATTAATAACGTTTATTCCAGTAGCTACTATAGCTTTACTGTGCATACTGTATACACATATAAAATCAGGGATTTTGAATACTCTATAATAACCCTAATAAATAGCAACTAGACGTGAAGGTATTTTTATTATTTTCATGTCAGAGCTTCCTGTACTAAGAAATAAAATCCCTAAAAATGGGAGGGAGGAGGGTTTATGAACCCAAGGGTGATTATAGCATGCCCTTCTTCTAACAGCTAAGCCTTGGCCTTTTAGATGGATTTGCGATACAAAGTTCTATGAAGTCAATATTATTCTTAAATAAGTTGAGGATTATAAAAGTACTACTGGAAGTTTATACTGTAGCAGAACGAGTCAGTAATCCGGACACCAACAACCCGAAATCTCAGTAAAAAGATAATAATAAATTAACAATACATTTAACTAAACTTGAAAGTTCAAAATCACAATAAAGATATTAAAAAAGTCATTGTGCAAGTTAAGCTACTAATTAAGATGTTGAAAATCGTACAAGTTAATAGTAAAAAAAATGAAAAAGCTTGAATGAAATCATGACTTTAAATTCTAGGCAGAATTATTAACGGTGCAACACGACATTGCGTTTTAATTGTTAATTTTTGCATCTTAAGTGTATAATGATTTCGTGTTTTAATGCTAATGAGATTTTTAAGAGAGAGACTTAATAGGTATTTTGACTTTTTTGGGATCCAATGCTCTTCCCAAATTCCCATCCTTCTAGGCATTGACACCAATAATGTGCATGTAGCCAAATAAAATTTATTATTTTTATTTTACCAATATTAAAAGCTCTTGAATTTTATATTCCTCCAACTTGTCAAATTAAATTATTCTTGACAGAAATTGCTTTGAATTTTTTTTTAATAAAGTGCGACGCGACGGTTTTGCGTCTGTAAATAAGTTGTCTGATACTTTTAAAACACTAATAGCCCTCTTCAATTTGTCGCCTTTAATTTTTTCAAATACATTTTGGTGATAAAATGTTCTCGAAATGTAGACGGACTTCATTAACATTTTCACTTTTGACATTGTCATATTGATTAACTACAAAAGTCAAGTTGGAGTTTTATAATTTTATTTGATTGAAAGTTTTAAAAATTTAAAAAGAAAATAGTGTTTAAAATATAACAAGGGCGTTTTAAAAAATATATTTAAAGCAAAGCATATTTTTGGAGGGTGATAAATTACGAGCGTAATCACGTTGGCTTTCTCGATAACCAATTGCATTTCAATAATTTTCTTTCCCAAACCCAATAATTATTTAAATTATATTGGAAATCGGTTCTCAATTTGCAACAAGTATCGTATTACTTCGAAACCGCTAAAGGGGTTCTTGCACTAATAAAAACACCAAGCTATCAAATTCGAGTGCCTGTGTAAAACCAATTGAAATTCAAATAATTTCAGCAGCTCCCTCTAGCGTTATAACCTATTTTGAATGAACATTAAACACTCGTTTCGTTTCATCTTTTTTTAAAGCTGCGGATATAAATTTCAAACTATACAAGATAACAACCTTTAATTGATCTATATACACATAACAAATAGGCAACAACTTCTATCATATTTTTATGAGATGCAATTTTTATCATCAGCAAAATTTTGTGGTTGAACATTTTCATAATAACCAAATTTTGCAATGTTGTGGAGGTCAGCCACACATCATATGAAAACAAACCACCAAAAAAACGTAAAAAATTGCTACACAGTTAATTAAGAGTTGCACCACCTTAATAACACTATAGAAATTCATGGTTTTAATAATGCACTCAACGGGAAACGTTGGAACTCTAAAAAGAGAAGTAGTGTCTTTTTGAGAGAGGATTGGAAACGAAAAATGCTGTGTTTTTTCCCTAAAATACTGTATATTTACGAGTACAGTATGTCCATTTTAAGGGTTTTGAAAGATCATTCACCCATGAACAGCACAATATTATTGTATGGTCTTTTTTTTTTGTAGTACACAGTGCAGTTCTAATACCTTTTAAGAGCAGCTTTAAATTACGTCGAGCATAAAATGCGTGTTTTATCGAGTTGTTTTATAAGTTGCTTTTCGCTGTAAATAAATTTAAAGAGGTTTTGGAATAAATAATTTGCCACTATAATAAACAACATTAATTCAAATTTGTTTGGTAAATATTTGTGTCTGAGTTCCACAGTTATGTGATTTTAATGTATATACAGTACTATGTATAGTGTTTACATTTTTCACTAAACAGTGAGTGTTTATTGCCTATTTAATTAATAACGATTTAACGCTTTCAGTTTATGCGTCTAAGTTACATTAAAAAAAATTATTAATTTTTTTAAGTGACTGAAACTGAAAAAAATGGCGTTTATATCCTCTATAAAATGAATTATTATCCAGATTAATTGAAGGCCATTTTGACTCTAGTATTATACTGTACATGGATCACTTTAAGATCATAAATTTATGGTACTTTTTTAAAAGTGCAAATTCCGCATTGAATCAACGCTAAATTAAATAAAAAATAATGATTAAAATGAAGAGTGAAAAGGTTCTTCATGACTGTAACAGATATTATATTTCAATAATTATTTTTATATAATTATAAAATATACTGTATGTCATCAATATCTCGTGTGAAAATGTTTAAATTTTAATTGAAATACGATTTCGTATAAAGCTCCTATTTTAAGTTTTTACTTAAATTAGCCATTCATTTTTTTTTGTAATTATGGTCTGTGTTTTAATTAATTATGTAGTAATTATGTATTTAAATGTGGAATACGATAATGGTTTTCTTCCTATTTAATTTTAAGCTTGAGATAGTTTCCCTGGCACCAGTTTTTGTTTTTATAACATTAAAAATAATAACACGGCAGTTAATATTAAATTTAATAGTCTTTGCCCAGTAATAAAGTGACCATAAAACGAACACCTATTTTTTTTCATAGATTGCAATTTAAAATTAGTTTTTCCTTTTTTATTCTACGTGAATTATACTGTAGTTGTAGAACCAGCCTATGATTACATGGCCCTATTTAAACATTTAAGCTGTGAAAATAAGACTGCAAAATGAAACTCTAAAAAGTTGAGGCCCAGTTATTTACTGTTTGCTACAGTGTAACTTAAAGTAATTAGACGACGCCTAATAAAAAAAATGACTTAGCTGCCAGCTAAAAAATAAAGCAACGAGGTTCTCCATCACGATTTCGATTTACACATTTTCAACATCTTACAAATAAATTATTTCTTTTTACTAATAATAATTAATAATTGCAGTTTTATTTAATAAAACAAAAAAAAGGGAAAGGAGGAAAAACATGATTGCACTTTTACAGTTATTAGCCGTTATAATACCGTGACCTATTTAGTTTTAAAATACAGCTGAGAAGCCCTAAATTACTAACAATAAATCATTTGTAAATGATCAATGGAGACGCACGTGCAAATTTCTTATAAGGGTGAGGTACTGGGATAGGAGTTAGGTGTCAACAAGATGACAGAAAGGGTCACATAAACCACCTCATAGTTTCATACTGTACAAAAATAGCTCAGTGATTATGATGGGCCCAGCCAGGTGGAATTTTGTTTCTTTAACTACAAGACAACGTACATATTTTCTTTGTTGTATGGTATGGGCGGCCACTCCTTTCATATTTTAAACCCCCGGAAGCATTACACGTGCTTTCATTTACCTTTTTTTTCTTTCTTTCTTTTTCCAAACTTAACGTCACTCATTTTCTCATAAACTTCCTCAATTTCCAAATTTGTCAATTTTTTCTTGTTTAATTTTTATCTGGATAGTTTTGCTCAAACTTTTAAAAAGTTATCAAAAGATTTTGTTCAAGTGTCATCTTCAAGCTTTGACGTATAGACTGTGTTACGTTGGTTGTCAAATTGTGTTTGTCACGCGTCACACGAAAAAGCTGTTACGTGATGAAGTGTAGTGGGTCAATAAAGGTCAAGTAGACAACAGCCTTTTCCCACTTAATACTCTTATGTAATCATATTTGTATAAGTTTCTAGTCCTTACTCCCACATACGGCAATAATATTGTCAACCTTTTCTAGACCTTCAGTAAAATATTTTTAATAAAATAAAAATGGTAATACAACCTAGTATGAGATAATGTACCTCACGCGAGTCTAAAACGTGATAAAAATACTTAAAAAGACCTAATAAACTAAACAAATTTTTAACTGATGCTATTTTTAAATAGCCTCCAGAAGCAGAAAAACTGCAATGAATTAACAATTAGTGAAGCTTTTCAATACAAGTTAGTTTACCACTTTACACTGTCTACAGATATCTAGTACTGTAATTATAAGCAATACTAATAACTGTAATTAACTAACGATTTTTAACATTGTAATTATAAATTTATTTACAATTGTAAAAAATGCCATTGCTAATTTAATGATAATGAAGACTTTCGCTTTTCATTCAATCAATTCGAAAATATCAGAAATGTCAGAATTTAACTTTTTCTCATTTACTAAAAGTAACTAAACTGTAATTAACTTCTTAACCCCACCTAAAAACTTTCCAGTGGTTTTATTTTGGAAATTTTAAACCAGTTTTTTTTTTCTTGTGTTAAAGTAAAAGTTAGTGGTACTGTATAGAAAATTTCACGTTAAAAAAAATTATTCGTTAATAATGTTAAATTAATTCTTTTTTTCATTTTCAGGTGTCAACACCTGCGACCAAGCACAATGTCCACCATCGTCATCAACAAGCGCCGTTTGGGATGGGAAAAAAGTCGACGGTGGTTAAATCGACGATGAATGACAGACCACATTCTCATCAGCATCACCATCGACATAAAGAATCTTCAGATTCGAAACAGAGCACTACACACAATGTTAATTACGTGCCGTCTAGATCCAGAATGGCTTCGGGATTAAGCAAAGGTCAGTATTAAAGCTCGATATTTATCATTAGACAGTCTTTTAGACTTTTATAGGTTTATTTACCAAGAGGGTTCAACCAGGAAACGTTATAAACTCTTTTTTTTAGAAAGACATAACTTTTTTTATTGACTTTTTGCTGTCACTGTGGGTTAGTGTTGAATCTTTTTTAGCTACAATATCCGAGTATTGTATCTTGAGAAATTAGCAACAATGGGACATGACATGTATATCTACACCCTTATTTAAATGACAAATTTGATTTATTAAAATAATAAGGAGCTGGATACTTCAACTACCAAAAATACAATGATGTCACCCTCAACATTTTGGGACATTAAAAACTATACTTCACTTCAAATAGCCAATTGTACTAGTATTGTCAGTGCTTTAAGTTTTTAAAAGTCAAATTTAATTAATTATAAACAAAGATTTAATTTAAAATTAAGAAATTTCTCAACTTAACAGATTATATTACAATATAGTGGTATCTAATTAAGTCAGTTATTCATTATATAATTTAATTTTCTCAAATTATAACTGTATCATTTCACTGAAGATTTTATCTAATTTAACCATAAGTGCATTTGAAATAACTTAATAAGAATTTTGTTTACATAATGGTATTATTTTTTAACATGGGGGTAGCAGATGTGTTTTGTAAGGAGTAGAACCGCCAAGGAGATCATAAGAGAGAGGGTTTGCATCATGTACTGTATGTGCAATTGGACCTTTATAAATACAATGGTGACACTTTGTATTTTAAAAGGTGAATGCCCTCTTGTTTTGATATTAGAATTTCTTCTACTACTGGTGACATTTTAATTTTCCTATGGGGCGTTTTTAATTAATTATAATCAAATTTTGACGTTCTTTTTATTTGCAGGTTTGGCTGAAATCAAGAAAGCCAATGAACACTACCTCAAAGTGTATAACAATGCCCGATGTAAATTACCAAAGGAACGAGTGGTAAAGGTGAAGGACTACTATCCAGATCCCTCAAAGGAGTACCTACCTAGCTGCACGGTTCTCCATCGTTGCGGTGACGACTCAGGATGCTGCGAATCAGAGACGATGCAGTGTGTTGCTAAGAAGAGAGATTTAATCGAGCTCTTCTTTTATGTAAGACCGTATTTGTAATTAAATCAACGCCTGATTATTGATGCCTTCACGTCAACAATCATTAATTCCATATAGTAGATTACTGAGAGAACAACATGTCTATTTTAAGTATTAAATTACGTTTAGATTTATAAAAGTGCAAAATAAGATATCACAGTCCAAATGTAATCATTGGAAGCTTACGTTGTTGTATCTTAAATGCAAAAAAGTGTTTCCATGAATGCCCCAAATGTAAAATTCAGAGTAGCAAATGACAAATTTAGTTGTATGTATTGGTTGCATAAGGCATTTATCAGCGGATTGAACGAGTTTTTAAATTTCTGAGTAAAAAGCTAATTCCACAATTAATCAGAAGTCGGTGTCAAATGTTTTAGGTTAAAGGTTGTAGTAAAACGCCCAAGCAAGTTAAGTTAGACATTGGCTACTGCGATATCGATGTGATCACAGGTGGTACTTTGGCATATCTTGGGGTTGTTGACTTTGTTGAAATAGGCACATTAATTCCTTAGCTTTTACTAGCACTACTAACTCGACACCCCCTACCACCACCGCACTAATACACATTACAATTTTACAAATACTCTCCCTCTTTTTTCCGAATTTTCAAACCCCTCCACATACGACGCCATTTGTTTTAGAGTGGCGGCAGGCCATAAAGTCAAAGTCAAAAAAGAAGAAAAAAAAGTTTTAAACAGCAGTGTGAAATATGGTTCTGCATTTTCTTTCTCTTCGACATTTATGCTTTTTTATTTACTAAAATTATTTTAAAATGTTTTTCTGTTGGATAAAAAGTTTAAAAACTAAAAAGTGCCGCGGCAGAATAAATTCAGTCTTTTAAAAAAATATACATAAAGGGTGAAAACTATCTTGATAAATGGACTCACGATTGAGATATAATATTTTTATCCTTCTTTCCACCACAAATAAATATATTCATAAATACGATTTTAAATGTAATACATGTCATGTTGCTTTAATGACATAAAAAAAATGTAAAAGTGGTGTTGTTGATAGAACAAGTACTTCCCCACGCCCTCTGAACCCCCTCATGTAGCAATACTCTTCCCTGGACCATAGAAAAAAAATAATAAAAAGTTCCAGCTGACCTATTTTTTTCTAATCTCTGGCTTTTCTCTTGGCGTCAACATTTAAAAAAAAGCTAAAATCATTAAATTGATTACGTTAATTAATTGTACATCTCCCATGTAAACACCATTGAAACACGATACAGTACCAAATATTTCACACCAAACTTATTTTGCCTTGAGTAAATGTTAGTTTAAATAGATAAAAATGCCATTTTATATAGGCCAATCATATCAAACTAAGAAATTGAATTTAAAATTTTTAGTTTCAATTTGAAGATCTAAATTGGTCATTTTAGGAACTACTTTGAATGCTGAAAGCTCAACATATTAATAACACGTTGTTTTTAATTGTAGAAATTGAACGTGGGAAACGTTGGAGATGGCGTTGGAATTACTCCAGGAGATACGGTGGAGAAGTTGACTTTTTACAATGACACTGAATGTGAATGTCAGCCAATTGATGATAGACCTCGTTTTCATTATAGAAAAACAGGGTAAGTACTGTATAAGGATTAACTTTTGTACAAGTCATGTCCATCCGAATAGCATTTGATTAGCATAATTATTTTACATAACAAAGCAGATAAATGCACATTGTGTAATCTAATTATTTACTGTAAGTTGTACATGTTTGTCCTACTTAACAGTGCAACTTGAAAGCGATGACAATGCACGAAAAATAAAACTATTTCAAAGGATATTTTATTTGGATACTCGCTTGACTTCATTGTTAGTTATTGACAAGTTATTTTTTTACCATTTGCATACATTCAAATTTGAAGTTGCGCTATTACATAGCAAATGTTCTTGATCTCATGAAAGTGCTGATTTTAAAAGTGTTGCCTGTATTCCTTTTATATTTCTTTTTTTTAACTTTTACTTTGTAGATAAATATGCAATTATTTACCCGATACAATTGCAACCGGTTTACTATCAGTTTACAACTTTTACACATAAAAATTTATGTAAATTTTATATTCAATGCCATATCTTATCATAACTGGGCTGCAAGTTATAAGGTTTAGTTATGAATGATTTATGTTATTTTCAGGGCGTTTTTGTAATGCCAAAAAAGCAACCAACTGAACTTCTTACTTCCAATTTTAGTTGCATCGGTTTAAAGTATTTTGGTAAAAAGTTAACAGCATAACAAATCAGCTACTCCGGGGATTACAGTACTAGAATTGAACAATTTTATTGGTTTTCTTTTTATGTTTTGTTGGAAGTTCTATGTATAAATTACCCACAGATGTTTAAAGCTGGATAGCATAATAGGCTTTTTTAAAATTCAACGCATGTTACAAACCACAGTACTGTAATTCACGATTTTGCTTGCATTTATTTTTGTGAAAATGAAAAAAACTCAGAATGACTAATTATTACATTAAAATACTTGCAAAAAATAATATGTACAGTAAAATTAAAAAGTTTTTATTGGCGTGTAAAAATACACCAAAAATACGCAAAATACGTGTATTTATGGTTTGGACCCTATTTTATTATCATGGTCTTTTAAAGTTTCAGTAACACCTGGGATATTGGTATTTGCCGTATAACAATGAATTTACAACCATTACACGGTAACAAAAAAACAACCCTTTGGCTAATTACTATTTCCCATTTGAGGTTCCTAATTGAGGTTGCACGTGTGCATATTTGTCTTTATTTAGTTATTTGTATGTCAGAAAATGTAAAAATTCACACGTATATACAATGTAAATGGCCGTTCTATTCTTATAAGTATCCTTTTATAACCTTGACAGTTATTAATTGCTTAAACCCTTTGCATTACATAATTATGTAATAGATGTCATTTGAAAGATATTAGCTGTATGATTAATGGCTTTAAGGTCAGCAGGGCAGCCCAAGTTAGCAAGCATAGTTAAACAACAAGTTTTATAATACGTGAACTATGTTAAAATTAAAGCAGTCTTGTTATATAATACCTTTTAAAATTCTCAATGATCTCTTAATTAACAATTATTTATTTTTTAAAACAAGGAATTTTTAAGATGCTTATGCTTGATTAATACTAATGGGATTTGTTAACCTATTTATTGTTTTATTTTAAATATTTTTTATTTTAATAAAAATTATTATTCTGTGGCAGTTGTTTGCATTGTCCATCAGAATTCACCCTCCGTGAAGTTTCCAAGGACATGGGTGGAGGGTGCTCATGTGACTGTTTTGACAGACAAAAATCTTGTTTAAAATTTAAACGTGGCCGTGAACCCTTAGCAGAACTTGATAGAAGGTAATATGCTACTTTTTATTAATTTTTTTCATATCTTTTCCAAATTTTAATGCAATCGTTTTAACGAATTTTTTGCACATTAGATGCGTCGACGCCAGAAGATGTCATCCACCCGAATGTGAATATGGGATTTATGATCATACTCTGGGAAGATGCCCGAAGAAGCACGAAAAAAGAAATCACTCTGCCAATAATAACTACGATCATTGGTGGCGTTTTGATGGGAGAGAATAAACAGCATGTCAGCACTCAGTTTTTTTTTTAAAGAAATCTTAAAAAAGTAACTAAAAAAAGTAATTATTTAACTAGATAATTGCGTTTATTTTGCTCACCAGATGGTGAATGTCTATAGAAATCCCAGTGAATTTGTGGAACTTTTAATAGGAACCACTTTTTATCATAGACGCAGTGAAAAAGCAAACCAAATGCGCGCTTGGTACCGCCATCTGGTGATTTCCTCATAATAAAAATTACATTGCTCAGCCGCTTTACCAGGTAAAATACAAATGTAGAATCACTATGCTCAAGCATTTTAAAATTAGATGGCACTTTAGCGAAACCAATTAGATAACCATTATCTAAAATTTAATTTACTAATGTAGCAAAATGTGTTAAAATAGATAAAAGCGGATAATGGAAGATGTTTTTCGAAAAGATAAGAAATTTGGCAGGTACATGTTTTTAGTACTCTAGTTATAAAATGATTTGTTACTGTAGAATTACTGTAAAATTATACAATTTTTGAGTGGTAGAAACTAATTATTTTAAAGGATTAGATCGAGTCGAACTAATGTCAAAATTGTCCAAAATAAATTGGTATTGGAGTTAAATTATTTATTAATATTTATTTCTTGAATTTAGGAATTTAGTTAAACTAATAAATATAATTTTTTTTTAGGAATTTGGGATTTTCTCAGTCGGCATCCGAATGATTAGTTTTTACTATTCAAAATAAGTACTGACAAAGTTCGTGGTTTTTACAGTAACAACTAAACTCCACAGGGCCTGTATTTACTTTATAGTAGCTTAATTTACTATTTGCAAATAAAAATTATATAGGATAATAGGAACAAATTAACCATAGTTGCTAGTGATGATTCGTTATTTCCAGTTAGTTCCCTATATACAGCCGTATATATTGCAGGAAATGGCTAATTTAATCGATGGCTGATAATGAATGTAAATATCTATTTTATTCACGTAAGCACAGGTATGGGCTTACTTTTTTTAAAAAACATTTTTGACATATTTTGCTCTAATTGTTTGATATACTATAGCTATATACGGTGGTTCTTCCAGCAGTACTTGATTAATTAATAACAATTAATTTTACTCAAGTTTAGCTTGACATTGACAAGATGACATTGGAAGAAATCAAGTTTCAGAGTTGAAGTAAATCGCTAATTAATATTGTAATTAGTACTCAACAGCTTAAAAGATCTATAATAAGTAATATAATCATCTACTGTTGTTACTCAAATCAACATTAAACTAATTATTGTTTTTTGTATTTTTTTCTAACTCGTACTTTTTTTACAGCTTCTCATTTGCATCCTCCCATTTGTTAATTATTATGATACCAAAGCTAACCTTAACTCGTAAACAAAATTATACCTTTTCAATTGCAAACAATTGTAGTCATAAAGATTTTGTAATAACATGTTTTTTTTCTAAGTTGATTGTGAATGTGTTAGTGTGTATAAGAATGTGAATTGATATAAAATGAAACAATCGAAATATGGATTGGTTCCAAACTCGATTAATGAAATTTTTGAACAAATTTAACGCAGGTGTTTCCGACAAAAATGACGTTTGCAGGAATAGCACAAATACTCGTATGAAGAAGATTATCTGGATCTTATACGGTTACAAACATTTGTATAATTGATAAAACTTTATAGTATATGAATGTGCAGCCAATTAAAATAGGAATTGTATGTCTTTCTAGAAACCTGACATTTGGAAAATATTACAGTACTTAAAAAAGGTCTTGTAGTTTAGATTACCGAATGGTAAGTTACAAATTTGTTGCTTTAATGTGTTTTAATTTCTCAAACGCTTAACTAGAAATTCTATAAACTTGAGTTTGGTTTTCACGACACCGAATTTGTCTCCTAGAGACCAATAGAGTGAATGAACCTGGTTAACTGAAACCTTATTTATTATGTAAACAGTTTTAACATCTATATTTCATTTAACTGCTCGAAATTTTATACAAACATTTAATTTTCAAAAATCTTTTTTGGCCTAATTATACGTACTTCATGTAAATTTGACATTTATTACACAATCACAGCTTTTCAAATATTGGAACCGTTTAAAATGGTTGTGGAAAAGTGATAGTCAGGTACACGGATACCAGTTTTCACTTGTTATAATTTACAACCGGGTCGTATTTCGTCTTTTAATAACGTTATCGCCACCTCGTATTATGGGCAAATGTTTTCGATGTCGACCGTGACATACGACCATTGCTCCACGTTGCCTTTCCTGGTTCCGATAACCCTCTATCAGCGCTTAAAGACTTCTTCATAGAGTCATATCCCCCTATAAAATCCCATAAATCCAATTTCACGGAATGAAAAATATCTCGTACACCATTTTAATTTGATAAAGTTAAAAGTTATTACCCAACCTTTGTTGATGGATTTTCTCCTGGGGTTTCGTTCACAACCGTTTTTCCCCATAAGATGAACTTTCCAGCTTTTTTCACCGGATCCAATATTTTTGTGGCAAAGTTGGCATCTGGAGTAAGATTTATCCAATTTGGCAGCTACATTATATAATAACTCTTTAGACTAGGTATTGCAAAAACCAAACCATAAAACTGCTTACGAATGCATAGTCGCATTTGAACATGTTTATCATAATCTTTACTGGGAATAGCTTCTTGGCACCTTTTACATTTGGCATATTTATCTTTAGATGAGCACTCGTCGAGTAAATGTCCAATATATTCAGCAATTTCAACAACCTACAAATAGAATTTACAACATTTTCGACAAGTTTTAGTTGAAGATTGTTACCTGTTTGCAATGGGAACACCTAATCAGCATCGGGCAATATTTCCAATAATGTAAATCCAGCCCTTGACTTGTAAAATCGTCGTTCATTTCACCACAAAATATACACGCCCTGTAGTCAATAAATCATGTAAAATATCAAACCATTACGTACATGCCAAAATGATTTATTGTTTACTTTTCTAATCGATTGACTAGTTCAGGAGTTGGCAAGGCAGCTAACGAATTATGCCTCTTACTGCGAACAGCTTGCGTCGTCGTTGATGCGTCAACTGGATTCTAAAATGCTTAAACTTATTAAATAAATCAGACATTGGTTATTAGAGTGTTCATAAAATAACGCAGACTTTTTGTCAATAGTCTGGAAACCATGGTAACAGCATTCATTTATAGTTTAATATAGATCATAAATATTATTATTAGTTGTTACTATAGTAACCAGATAGTTTCATAGCATTACAGTATCTTAAACTTAATTAACATTTATAAATGAACAACCATTTGATACTTTTTTTTCAATTTTTAATTGCAATATAGTCAGTTCAATTGTGCTGACAAAATGTTACACGTGTAGCATTACCGTAAATGTGTGTTTACTTGTATAGATTGAGATTTTTGCTGTAATCCATATCATTTTAGAGTCTTAAATTTTGTGGGCTTGTTTTTAATTACCTGTCCACGTTCAATATCGAGGGCATCGATCGTTTCAAATAGATTTCTGTAAATCATGTTCCGTCTAGTTGGGGTATCATTTGGTGGTAAATACTTTCGGACTTCTCTACCTTTGATCATGTATAATTGTATAATAACTCTCTCTGCAATTTCTCTCACAGGGCCAGTCGGATGTTGCAGAGCAGGAACACAAAATGACATTACCGAATTAAGCGTTAATCCGCTGAATTTTGTAAGTTATAGCATCAACTTGTGTAATCATAAAATCTTTTAACATCGTTTACCTGTTAGCATCGACTCCTAATTTGTTGACCAATTGCTCCACCAGTTCAGTTTGTCCTTGTGCAAATCGGGGTTGCATTTGAGTTGACAGTGGCTGTAGACAGTGTTGTGGGACGGTTGGCAATGACAGGACTTCTGGATAATCCATTAACTCCATGATATACTGCTGAGAAGCAGTTCTGAGTCTTACAGACTGAACAAAAAAATAAGCAGTATTAATCTGTACAGAATTTCAAGTAATTATACGATATTTGAAAATGTTACTTTATCGCCTAATTTGCTCAATAACTCTGGCATAATTTTATCCAACGTACTATTAATTTCAGACCGTGGAACCCTGAAAATATTGATAAATTAGTTAATGGCTGTAATTTTATCATAGCAATGGGTTCATATCAGGAAAGCAAAGAAAAAAAAGGTCTGTTTTACACTGTTAAATAACTAATTACTTTGACTTACTTTTGTTGAACTGGAAATTTCATTAGGAGGACGGTTAGTAAGTCTAATGATTTGCTAAACACCTATTCAAGTGTTAAAAATTAAAAAAAACATGCTACTATAATCGAGGAGAAATGTCACTTAATGTAAGTACAATAAACTGGACAAAACTATTTACCGAAATAACAATGTCTTTCAATCCTTTTTGTGCCAAAAAAGTGGCTGCTTTCATTACTTTAGCTGGAGACAAATCAGACGAAGAAGAATAATTGGTGACCTGCTCTCTTACATAATCCAGTGACTCTTCCCTGTCTGAGAATAATTTTGAATAGGCCAATTGAACCTACATAGAAAGTTTGTCTATAAAAATGATGAAATCAAAGTTACCATGGTTATCACAATCGCAGGAATAACAGAAAGTTGTAACCATAATAACCATAACAATTAATTGTTAAATACTGAAGCTTACGGTAACCAATCCAAATATTTCAATAGGAAGAGCCGCCTGCCTTTTATCACTTTCTGTCAAGTTAGAGTCTTGTGGTCTAGGACCCCGTCGTATCGGTTCATCGTTACTAGCACCCATTGTACTTCTTCGACGCTGTAATGCTGGAATTGATGCTTCGACATGGTCAACAAAGCTATTAATTATCGGCCTTGATGTTTGGGAAAGCGACATAATCCCAGATGTTGTAGTCGGTGAAGGTTTAATGTGGTCGTCACTAGATGTAGTGATAGTGGTGTCGTCGGATTCATGTGCTTTGCCGTAAACATCTTCCCCTTCTCGCGGTTGGTGGTTGACTACTGTGGCGTGGGGAATTATTACATCGTACGATTCGGAGCTACTTTCGTCAGCCGCTGGAACAATTTCAATCATGTGAGTTAAATTCATTTAATAAGGTAACTGATTTAAATTAATGTCAAATGTAAGAGAAGTAGTTAAAAAATGTGTGGTGCCGCGTATATGAGACATAAATGTATGTGCGACAGCCTAAATGACAATTCCATGCAACCAAGATCCAAAACTAATACAGTATTTAACATTTTGACTATTTCTCTTGTTTAATTATTTGTAAAGTTATTTATGAGAACCTGTCGATTCTCTATGATCCGCAAACGAAGAGTCTTCAGAAGGATCAAACTCTGCGGCTACATGTTTGATAGGGATGTGTTGAGATGGTTTTGGTTTGCCATTTAATTTAGCTATAGGTTTAGTTTTTCCGGTCACGTCCTATGAATAATTTTGTGAAAAGAATGAACTTATCAGAAAAAAGGTTAATTGGACAATTCATTACAAAAAAATCTAACGTACATCATTCATTTCAAGTAATGCAGGTAGTTGCAACTGCTCATAAACTTTCATTCTGTACTCTTCCATTTGGGATTTTTTCCTTCTGGCTTTGTCATAATCTTCCATGCTAATCGCTTGCTGTTTTTCAATCTCATATTTACCAAGAGTCTCTCCAGCTTTCCACAAATCAGTCATGGCTGCCTTTAGCTTTTTAGCGTAATCGTATTTTTCTTCTTTAAATATAAAAGCACCATGCAGATAAAAGCAAGATCTTATAAACTTTGTTATAAACTTACGACTAACTGCTTGCTGTTTTTTAATTTCCAATTTTCTAATAACCTGAGCCACTTCTGGATCTTGATACATGTCAAAAGTAAGATCATCCATTGGCGAAATATGATCAGGTCTACTAAAACAAATTTAAAACAATATAAAATATGAATTTTGGTGTTTTCTGGTAGTTAATATTGGTTTCTGGCCTTTTCCTGATCATTCCTGGAACCATGTTTTTCTGGTATGGATCGTGTTTCGTTTGATGTTTTTTACCATTTTTCTCAGTTACAATATCATCATCTTCATCACTGCTTGTTATATTTGTATCCCCAATAACGTTAATAGCTACAATTCCAACCTATTCGTTAAAACAAAGCAATCGATATAATACCATTAGTACATTGTTACAATAATTGTTCGTTTGCATGTTGAAGCTCCATTCCTTTTTCACTTTTAATCGATTAATGACTTACCTGATTACATACATTGTACCGGTTTGGAATGTTTTTATGAATTACAAAGCGAATAAAACTGCCAATTACGTCTACGTGAATTGATTTCAATTCACGAGCTTTAAAATTTGTTCGCTCATTGTCGGATAACGATACAAAGCTATATTGGAAATAGAAATATTTTGCAATTAGTTAAAAATGTATTATCATTTTTGTAGTTATTATCATTATTACTAACCCCAGTTGCTTGTATTTAATGGCAGACAAATTATGATCATCATCATCTTGTTGTTTGGTAAAATCACCGACTGATATTTTAATTTCGGATGCTATCCGTTGGAATTCATAGCAAAAAAGTCATAAATTTAGTGCAGCAGGGGAATTGAATACAGTTAATGACTAGTAAATTACCTATTAAAAATTGGTGGGATAAAATTTGTATTTTGTATATCCGACATCGATTTTCCATCTTTATTACAATTTCTTGAGGGTAGGTGCAAAATCTGATAAAACATAACCCAAATATAGTTAAATTTCTTAGAACACTATTACTTAAATTAATTTTTTTAGTTGAAGTTAAATAAGTTTAGTTTTGTAAGTATGAAATAGTAATTTTAAAACTTACTTTGGCGACTGCCAGCCATGTACTGTTGGACCATGAGCATTTAATTCTTTGGCACGATGATGGTCATCTTCACCAGTCACCGAATAAACCCGGAAAGGAATTTTGTATGGCATCTTTTCTTAAGTTATTTCTGTTAGAAAACACACATAGACACGAGTACATTCAATTTAACTGTAGAAGATGTTTGTTTCAGTACGTTATATTGACTATGTGAGCGTACAGTGTTTATATAGGGAAATATTATTGGAGTTTTAGATGTTTCTCATAAACAACCATTACGTTGCTAACAACATTTCTAAACAAAACACATTTTTCGATATCAGACTATGAAAGTCATTCGTTACGCCCACTTCGTCGTTTATATACAGTATATTACACACAAATAGCCACATAACATTAAAAATAAAAGAGAAAAAATAGAAAAAAGAAAATCGAAACTTGCAAAAAGAATCCAGAAGAAATCCATTAAAAAAAAAATTAACCGGTAAATAATCAATCGAGTATTAATTAGTTGTTTAAAAATTAAATAATTTAATTTAACATAGAAATTATTAGTTTTTTTAATTGAATAATTTTAGTTTTTATTCGAGAGATTGTAATTTATTAAATAATAAAGCAGATCATTTACCGGAAATTTCTCTTGTTTGATAAACGTAATTATCGTTCAACTTTAAAAACATTGACACAATTTTTTCTTTATATATATTTTTATATTTACCCTGTGTCTGATGATGCTGGACCCTGCTAGCGTCTCAATATGGGGCCGGTTTGTAGCGGCCATACGTATAATGACAATTATGGCATCTTTGCAGTCTTTTGACCAATTTGTATTAATGAATTAATTACTAAATGTCATTTAGATGTGAAAAACACATGTCGACGTCAAATTTTCGAGTTGTAACTTGCTCGTGAGACGTATAATATGTACATAGCTGCTTTCCAACGCTATTTTATCCCGGCCTATACAATAGCCTAGAAAATTCAAAATCGATAATGTTGTGATTTCCAAAGCTTTTGTATGTAGTGCTAAGCAATAGGGCATACACTATTATGGCGTAGTTTGATGCCTAGATCAGCGTATATTCGACGTATAATATGGAATTGTATAAGATAGTTTTTGCATTTATAAGATTAGAATGCAATAGCTGCAGTAACCAATAATAGTTTTAAGAGTCTGTTTATGGCCTCAATGCAGTTTATTAAGCGTCATTTTGGCGCCGTTATGAAGGGCTTGGTATTGGCAAAGACGTGCGTTATTTTTGGATTTTTTACGTCCTATAACTAAGGCGAAGCATTATTTGTTGTCACTTTAAATAAGCTGCTTTGATGAACTCCTTAATTGTTTTTGGCACATGATTATGATATTGAAAGCCAAATGTAATTAGGTTATGTTCAAGGTGAATTGTTTCTTTAATTGTAAACATGGATGTCTTTTATGACTTTGAATTTATAATTTACATGGTAGTTCAATTAGTATACATTTATTAAATTAACCAAATATTTTATTTTAGCTTTAAATTGCTATCAAATATAAATACAATTTTTAAAATAATGGTTTTTTTTAGCAGTTTTCTATTATGTATTTGTTATGTAAGTAGTCATGGCGAACTACACAAAAACATGTAGCGTTATAGGTTGGAAGGAGTAACAATCACACAGCTTTTAAACTCTAAAAGTAAATTGATTTTTACATAATACAATAAGTTTCAGTGTGTCCAAGTATTGCAACTGAACGATATTGTCATTATTGTAAGTTATTTAATTGAATATAAGCCTGAATTGAATATAGGACTGAAATTTTATGTAAATTGATAACTTTGATAATACTTTTTCACCTTGTTAAACTACGAAAAAGACATGCACGAAGTTACAATGGTGGATTATAAGTTTATAACTTAACATATACAGTAGTAGATTACAATATTGAACTGTAGATTATTTTGTAGGTCAAGTAGGTGAGTGACTTTTGTATATGAAGCTGTTTTATTATAACGCCTCCGTGGCGCAACTGGTTAGCGCGTTCGGCTGTTAACCGAAAGGTTGGTGGTTCGAGCCCACCTGGGGGCGATTTTTTTTTTTTTTTTGGTATTTTGTAAAGAATTTTATTTTAAACATTTACAGTACATACCATTTTAAACTCCTTGTTGTCTAGGGTAGAAATTATAAACAGTATTTGATATGATTTTGTAGCTAGGGAATCGTACACAAACACGAAAAAAACATTGAGTTGGATAATAACTTTCTTGTATTGGATTTTAAAGTTTGGTTCCTTATAAGCTTAGGACCGAGACGCTTTTAACAATTTTGTTTTCATGCCGCAAAATATCAACTTACATTTAATTGAATTTCTTAATTAACATTTATAGAGTTACAATTTTTTATTGCATTTCTCATAAACAAGGACGATATAACGGATCACTACCAACATAACAATTATAGTACAGTAATTTATTTTAAAAGATAAAAGCCGTTTATCGTTGATATCTAATTATTAGTTTCATTTCTCAATGTTGGTGGTTGCTACCGGATTACATTACTTGTAAACGTTAAACGGGTTTTCTTTAGCTTTTCTGTAACTTATAAATACTGTATGAACAAACTGCATTTTCTTAAAGAAACATTGAGTTAACAAATAACAATGTCAAGTACTTATCTATCCGCAATATTTCCGATGATTGTGGTTTTGCGAATTTTTGGCATGGATCTTCATCCATCTAGTTCAGCTAGTCGAAAACTATTATTTCGTCTGTGGATGAAAATAGCAAAAGTTTATCACATTTACTGTCACACTTGCATTGTGTTGTATCTAATCTACCGAATATTTCATATTTATAATAACGTTCTTAGAGTAATGTTTGTGGTAATATTTTCAGCATTTTACATTCAGAATGCTGGGAGTCGAGTTGCCGTTACTAGGAATATCAAACACTACATCGAAATGATCAATCATACTGATCGAATGCTACAGAACTTCAAAGGCAAGGAGCAACTATTTCTGAAAAATTTTCGCACTTTTGTCCGATGGATTTCCTTTTATCCGATGTATTACGTTGTGCAGTACACAATCAACTTAACCGAAATAGGACTGATAGGTACACCAGGTGAAGCTGACATTCAAGAAATGAACGACATTTCCTCTTTAATCCCTATGGTTTATTTGAATGCCATTCCTTATGCATGGATGTGGGTCGGGGCTATTGAAACGATTATTGTTACGCAGTTGTTTACTTTGTATTACATTTTTAAACTAATTGAAAACCGAGCTAAATTAGATACAAAAATGGAAATTACCGATCGTGTATTAAAATTTATTATGCTGCATCGTGAAGCCTGCAAATTGGTGCAATTGACCAACAACGTTTTGAATAAGTTGATGCTAGCTTGGGTTTCTCTACAGATTCTTTTTATACTGTTTCATTCGGTTGAATTTACCTTAGTAAATACGTATTCATCGGTTTTACTGTTGGTAACAATGCTGATAACAATGTCTACTGAAATAATTATGACTTCAATGGTTAACTGTATGGTAATTTTTGATATTGCAGTATACTGTATAAATGAATAATCAATTGTCGGTTCAGTTATTAATCCAATGATTTTATTATTTGATAGGTATATCGGAGCCTTCGTAAATGTTACAGTTTGACGGTAGAATTGCCAGAAAATAAGTGTGCAAAGGTACTGTAATTGTTTCCGATGACTTAATGTTTAAATGACTTAATTAGCTGTTTACGTTTTATTGAAGATTTGTGCTAACTTAGAATTGTATTGCGCACATATTGATGTAAGCAAACCATGTTTACACATTGGTGGAATTGCAAAAGTGAATCGAAGCAGCATCATACATGTCAAGTTTATTTGAATTTCTTTTTTTAAGTTTTTTTTTAAACTGAAAATTTTTAATTGTAGATATTAAACTTCATTCTGACCTACATGATGTTTCTTTGTGACAGGAAAAGTGAAAAATGAACTAGACGTTACAAAATACACAGCACCACTTTTAAATTTAAGCAACTTTAATAAAGTGTATACAGTACCAGGTGACTTTTTAAAATAAAAATAACCTTGGAATACTTTGAAGAAGATTTATACGGCATTTACAATCGATGCAATCGTTCTTCAACATGTAAATGTAACACGTATGTAGCATATCAGCTTAGATGTGTGTTAGAATACAATTGATAAAAATTTATATAAAAAATATTTAAATTTATCATTTAAAGACGAAATTGCATTGACTACAATGCTGATTTGTTGCTTTTCTTAATTATGCCTCCGAATCTATTGTAGAATAAGTTAAATTAAAAAAGCATTTCAAAGAATTTTTAAACAAGCCGATATTGCGTTGTTTGTAATAGCGGTTTGCTTCTTATAATAGTTTTGTATACGGTACATAAATGTTAAATGCAAGATGATTAAAAGGGACAGAGTGTAAGCTTATTTAGTATTTTGAATTTGACGTGATGTGTAACTTGTGTGATCATTGAACAAACGCATGATTGCAGAGCATATAGCTTCAACTTTTCAAGATACTTTTATTGTAGTTGCCATTGAAGATAATATTGTAAAAAGTTTACAGTTTGACTTGGATTCAGAAGCTGAAGAAAGAATTGCTGCCAATTTTTTTTTGTATATTTCGATGAGTTCTAGTGGCAAGATGAAAATGGCCAATCGGTACTTTGCATTTGAGAACTTAAGAAACGAGCGTAGTTTAATCAAAAGTTTTATTGTGTAGATTTATCGATAGTCGTCTCATTTTCGGTTGTTACAGAAGTGAGAGATGTCTACCAATGATGGGTTGGAAGGAGTTGATGCTGTTTAGGTCAGTTTTCATAATGTTCAATGATTTTGTTTGATGTTTTTTTAAATAACTGTAATTAGGATGTGCCATTTTTTTTTATTGCGGAAGCTGTGATGGACCGATTTCGGCAGCTATTATCTGATAAAGAAAAAAAATTTATAACGAGATGTTATTTTACGATTATTAATTTCTTTATTGAGGTTTATTTAATATAGTCATTATTTAGATTAAAGGCAACATGTTTCAATTATTATTTTATAGTTAATCAACGCTTTTTCAAGAATAACGGAGGAAGATGTGCGTAAAAAAGCTTTGGAACGGTTTAAAAATGTGGGGATGTTGCGAGAAAAGCTGGCAGAGTTGTTACCAAGTTAAATATTAAGTTTTATCGTAGCAATTTGAAAACATCCCTGTTTATTGTAATTTTTAGTGGTACCTGGATTTGTTCCATTTGTTTCTTGTCCTGATACGGACGAATCAGCTGCTGTATTGTTTAACACAGCGGTTTCTTCTGCAAATGGCGATAAGAAAAGGAAAGCTAAAAGTGGAAAGAATAAAGCATCTAAAAAGACAAAACGAAATGAAAATGACGCTGGTAGCACGACAATGTATCATTATCTCATCGCTCAGATATGACTCAGTTAATTCAGGAGAAGAGTTTGACGATCAGGACAAGTCAACTAAAGTAAACGCTTAGTAAAATTCAGTTAAGCGTGTGTGTTTTCTTGAGAAATCTAATGTAACTTCCGTAAGTATGGCTGATTTTATTATTTTCTTTAAATTTCTGAAGTTAATAATTTTATATTTGACTTTGTAGTCATCACCCAAATCACAACGTTCCATCAGTGAGCTTCTTTAGTTGTGTGAAGATCTTCTTGAAAAAATTAAGGTTGTTACGGAAGTTAACCAAACTAACTAACTAAAGCGTATTAATTTCTTTTTGACAGTAAGAAAAAAGTTTTCTTATTTTAACGTTTTTACTTTGAGCAGTGCGACTGAAAGTCATGGAACAATTCTACACATATGTTGAAGATGCGGCCAAACTATATCTAATTTTGAGTGTGATCGAAGCAGCGTTAAACTTGACTTCTGCCTAGGACAGGCTTCGTGAAACTGACCGCAATTCTCAAGAGGACGTTATCGCGTAAGTGAGAGATTACAAATGAGAAATGATTTAATTTGTTTTAACTTTTTTATGTTATAGTGCAAGTAAAACGTATTTGTTAGATTTGATAGATCGATCACCTGACTTCCCAATTGCAGTTGCAACTCTTCGGTGTTCACAACTGCAAATCTGTATTTGGAAGTGCGTCAAAATTAAAAACAAAATATTTTGTAGCGTTTTAATGGAGATGATTTTTGTTTTAGAAATATATTTAGATATAAATGAAAAATAATTTTTTTCTATTGCAAGAATCCGGATCGACAACTTGTAACTTACATTTGAAAAATGCTGATTGCTCATATTTTGCGGTAAACGTTGTTTATTTTAACAATATTTCTTCACCTAATTATTATCTTTATACGGATATTAGTATTTGGTTAGATTCGTCTGGAATTCCCCTAAGGTTGATTTAAAATTATATTTCTGAAGTTTTGCTTTCTGCACTTGGTGGTGATGGTCAAGACAATGCAATATTTTCCTTAATCCCAAAGTCAGTTCAGTTTTATTGAAAGTCTCGTAAAGATGTATAACAAGAAAAAAGTAAGTTGTTAATTTCTTGTTTGTTTGTTATTCGTGTACACTTTACAATATCTAGCAAATGCGTTACGTTACAGGAGAAAAGAAGCGATGACATGACTGAAATTCAGTGCCAAGAATGGGGTGCCATTTCAGTTTTCCTTAGTCTTATTACCGTAATAAAAGACCACGATACTATTCAAACACTGGCTACGTTACTAAAGGTTGATATAAAATTGTACAGAATCGTTTAAGTAGCAACGTTATGTTGTTGTTTTTTTTTGTTAAAATTTAACAGCAAAGCAAACGATTCCTGTTGCTGTTTTCACGCTTTGGATTATTCGTGCTAAACGATCGGTTTCGTACTCGTAAAGATGACATTTTGGGACTGTTTAAAGCATTTCAGCAATGCACAAGAGTTCTTCAAAACTTTTGCAGTCATTCTAAGGTTTCTAAAAATCTAAATTTAACTAATCGGGTTTCACTTTTAAAAAAAGAACTAGAACGAATGATATTTAATGTTAAGAAGTTGCTGACTAGCAACAATGGTTCGAATGCATTTTGGCTTGGAAATTTAAAGAACCAAACGTTAAAGGTGTTTTTCATCGTGTTTTTTTTTTTTTTTTTGATTATTATATTTATACCGGTGCTTGATTTCAGGGAGAAGAAATCTTGTCGCAAGGAAGCACATCTAATAATACGCCTGAAGAAGAAAACGAAGAAGATAAACGGTCTAGCAGCAGTGAAAATGAAGCATGTGATGATGACAATGGCTATCAAAGTAAGTGCTATTGATTAAATATTGTTTATTAATAACGGTAACTTAACAAAATACTGTATCTCACTTATACACTGTTTTATGAAGTTCTCAAATATTTTATCTCCATTACACATTGTTTAAAAAAGTTTTAAAAATTAATAATAGCCCAGGTCAATGTTTTGATGATTGGAATTTTGCGCAATGTAAAAATTATTTATAAAAATCGTTAACATTTTATCATTTTTATAATTGCAAAATAGTCGCAGATACTTTTGTCAAAAAAAAAAAGAAATAATAATAATAATGCATTTTTAACGTCATTCCAAATACTGTACATTACTGCTTCCCTTATACACCGATGTTTACAAACCGAAAAATACCGAAGTATTGTCTTATTTTAAATATGCGTAATTTGAACATCAACGACATTTCTCTTTTAATCATCTGGCTATTAATTATTTGTTGTTAAATCACCTGAAAGTACGCATAAAAAATTAATGAAAATGTAAATTGAATGTATGCTGTTTTCGGAAATTTTGTAGCGCTTCCCAGTTCCTCTATCTCTAGGATGTACAATATACTGTTAAAATGTAAAGGTAGTGAAATTATTTATTGAATAGTAACAAACTTAAACCTGGAGCTCCTTTGCCTTTCAATTTACTAGCAAAAAACCGGACCAAATAACCTAATTCGCGTTGAGTTGGATTTGCAATATTGTAATATGGATATCATAAGTTAATTTCTGTATTGACTTTTAATAATGATATTCAATTTAAAGTTTGAACATTAGACTGCATTGAGATTGATCTATTCAGTAGCAAAATGTATTGTGGCTTGTTTTTGTAATATCTACAACATAAAAAATCATTTAAGATGTCAAATTTCAGTGGTATTATTTAAATTTGTAAAAATTGGTTTAACATGGCATTCATCATTGGGTTGTGAGAAGTGATATAAACTCTAAAGTTCGAAAAGTTTAAAACTTTTACTACAATTTGCATATCGTACTAAACGGCTGCTTACTGGTACCGTATATTAAACAGGTTTTTTAAAATAGGGAATTAAAGTTTGAACTTTAATTATTTTAAATGAATAATACCGATGCTATTAATTGATTTATAGCCGCTTATTCCTACATTACCCAGTCAATTTCTTTTTTAAGAATTCATTTGGCAATTGTGGACTTGTAGTGGCAGAGAAGTGTGGCGACTATTCGTCTACTTACTTAGATTACAAACTTCTCGAGATTCGGTTCCATGAATTGAAAAGAAAATTAATATACAGTAAGGTAATATAATATTTAAATTTATTAATATAATATTTTGCAATTCCAAGCCCTATGAAAAATATAAAACGTTTAATGAAATTATGAGCGTTACCGCAACATAATAGCAAGGCAGTCTAAATAAAAAAATCTAGTGCACTTTTTTTTTTTTTGAGATTTAGATAATTACTGCATTTAATTCAAGGATCAAATAGGCAAACAAATGATGTTTAATACATATCAGCTGGAAGTTTTGCAATATCTCTCCTGCTTTACGAACTATTCCGGCTCTTTTTGACACTTCGGTGAAACGTTGTTGTTTTAGGTCATTTCGAATGACTTTCGGATAACACCAAAGCAAATATAAATGCAGTATGTGAAGGTTATAAAATTAACTATCAAATGGGAATAAGTTTAAATGTAATTCTACAACTGTAGCAAAAATCCGTGAGGAAAATGTGAGGACACCAAATCCGTTGGAATTTTTGAATTATCTCTTAATACATTACGAGTTATTCTCGGTTTTTTTGACGAGTGC
>JAAFCF010006680.1:27702861-27784025 GCA_013389785.1 Helicorthomorpha holstii
ATGCATTTTTTAACGAGAGAGACTTATATGTATTTGTTGAGAAACTTGTGTGACTCCATGACTACACCTATCACGATGACTTATTACAAAACTAACTCAATTTATAACGACAAAATAACAATTCATAATGAAACGGTTATAACATATTTATCATGAAGTCTTCTATCGTTTTGCCAGTGAACGTTATAAAATTTCACTCAAAAAGGCAGTTGAATCGTGAATCGTTTAACAGCTTAGAGGTTGTCTAATTTAGAAGAATCAAATAGCGTTTGAATTACCATTTTCCAAAATGTCCCTTTAGGTCTTGATCGAAACATTCAGCTGCAGGTTCCAAGAATCTTCACGTTCATGTACAATTTCACACACGTTCGCTCTACCAAACACAATAAAAAGTTACTATCCATACTAAATCAGTATTGCAGACAAAAGAAATTTAAATATTAACTTAAATTAAAAAGGATCCATCGGAAGAGCGTAGAGACATACGGTTTTCCATCAGAAGTCATTTCTCATTTGCACTGGAAAATTAGCGTTTGCGCTGCTTTAGCGACAACTATACAGTATTAATTTACGAGTGTTTAATATAGTTTCTGATTTTTATGATATTGTATGTAGCTTGTAGTAATTATTTTCTATGTTTTGTATTTAGCTCCAATTGAAACTTCATATGAGATCATCTCAATCCATGTGGATGCACTGTATTTAATGGATCATTAATTTCAACAGTAACACACACAAACCATAAATGTTTTACTTAAGATTGTGAAAAGCTTGAAAAAATTCACTTTAAAATAGATTAGCACTATGATTTACAACTAAAAAGTAAAATAACTTGTAAAATAATCAGTTAAAACGTAAGTAAAAAACTAAAAACAAAGCACTAAAAATCAGTTTTTAATATAGCGCACATATAAACAATACTGCACTGAACCTAATGTTTTCTTAACAATGTCGACATCTTTGTTGATCAAATAACCTAAATCGGCTTACTGTTATTCACAAAAACACGCAGTAAACAAAGTAAACGTTGGAACAATAGCACAAGTCGATTACTTAATATTTAACAAACAACTAAAATCTATTGATACACATTCCAATTAAAATGACACTAAGTAAAATATAAGTTGTACCAGCAAATAAAAAGTAAAATATACTAAATGAAATATATAAGCTAAAATTTGTTTCCTATGACTAGATTTTTCATGACAGAATTGAGGTTTATAGTGGCTAAATTTGGCATTGAGAAAAACTAAGTTTCGTGTAACACAATAAACCTAGACGATACATAACATAAAAACACAACAGTGTTTACATGGAAAAATACCAATTAAAACATTAGTATTATTGTGTACACATTTTAATATCATGTAAAAAAGCCTGCTGTAACTAAACCCTTGAAATCCGATATATTCTGTACAGTCAAAACGTTTAAAATTTCTCTCTAATCTTAAATGACATTCGTCTTTTTTATATTTTAATTTTCTTTTTAATTTTTTTATTTGGCAGTAAATAACCGATATGAGTGGCATTGTTGACTCTGATAAGTTAAACAACCCCTGGTGGTAGAGAGCCTCAAGTACATGATTGTAATCTCAGATTTAAGTACTATTTAATAAGTTGCAAAAACAATAGCAGCACCTCATTCCACAAATTAACAGTGAAATCAAACAAATAGCACCATGGAAGAACATAATAGCCATAATGAAGAAAGGAAGAGTAAGTACTAAAAAAGTTCAATTCATTTATAAATTTAAACCAAAACCCATTCCACAATTACTTTTAATTTTTATCCCACTATTACTTTTTGATTTTATGTTACGTGGATGATTACGGTCCACGTGGTTTGTTCAGTATCAAATAATTTATTAAACCTTCTGATTAACCATGTCATTTAGCATAAAGTTTGGCTTCAACAATCAAAATCTTAAGTATTTTTTTTAACTTTAAAGTTTTGTTTTTAGCAAAATAATTAGCATAATTTTCCATACAAGAAATTAAATTTTAGGTTTTTGGAAAAAGAAATCTGACTTATAATTTTATAAATTGGTTCTAGTCTTAATTTGATTCATTTGTCTCAACTCTAATTTAAAAACTTATCCAGTTACAGATTTTAATAAATGGTACAATAACAATTACTGTATTTTTAACAAATGAATAACATTTATCAATCATAATAAGGTTAGTGTCACTGTTGATACAGTCTACTTAGATAACTACAGCAAATTCCAATCTATATCAATATCAAACTCTATAATTGACCTCAATCAGTTAAAATAAAATAAAAAAAACACTCCTGTAAAAAATGATGAGTTTCAAGAATTATGTCAAACACTTTTGTTCAAGTACCTTATTAGACTCAAGTGTTTCGGTTTAATTAATTTTCAAAAATGACTCAATTTGATCATCTTATTTTGGGACTAAACGACTTGCGCTCACTACAGAATCCTGTTTTGGGTGGCGATACTTGACAGCTGCATTAGGATTTCTTGCTATGTTTAATTCCTACACCATGAGGAACCACTTGAGCGTTACAATGGTTGCAATGGTTAATTCTACAACAACAAACAAGCCTTCCCAATGCTCTAACGGCACTGACGAACAATCTGATACAGTAACACTGATAATGCATTAAAAAAACAAAGCCACACAATAAAAATTAATTCATTATAAAAGGTACCTGGACCGTTCAACTGGGACTCGGGGATGCAGGGAATAATTTTTGGTGGATTTTATTGGGGTTACATAATTCCTCAAGTATTTGGTGGTCGAATGGCCGAATTATATGGACCAAAAATAGTCGTATTTTGCGGGGGTCTATTGGCAACTGTAGCAACTGCAATTGGTCCTTGGGCTGCCACAGTTAACGTTTGGTTTTTCTTCGCCACTAGAATGGCCGTGGGCATGGGACTGGTATATTTATAAACCAACATTAATAATTTAAAAAATTCGCAAATAACTCAAAATTAAATTCCAGGCCGTGTTTACTCCGTCACTTCATCGGCTAATATCCCAATGGGCCCCACCAAATGAAAGAAGTCGCTTTTCAGCATGGGTTTATTCAGGCAAGCACAACAATAAAAATATACCTTTTTCATTTTAACAAAAAATATTGGAATTTAGGCAACCAATTTGGAGTTGTTATTTCGATGCCAGTAGCTGGAGTACTTTGTCAAAATGCACCTAATGGAGGATGGCCATGGCCATTTTACACGTTTGGTAAACTAACATTGATTCAATAGCAAATAAACAGAACACCCTTCAAATACCAAAAACAACGTTTCAAACGGATGCAGTCATATCTGTATATTATTATCTAAATATTTTTTTCAAGTACATTTTTTAAATTAAACATCTGTCACGAGATTTGTACAGTGTAGTGCACACCATTCAAAAGCAGATAACATTTTTCCTTTCTATCAGTTCAGAAGTTTATCACAAAATTACAGACAATACAAGATACAACAATTGCAAAATTAATATTTTGTTATTAATTAGCTATCATTTCTGGTGCGTGGCTTATTTTATGGCTTATTATTGTGAAAGACTCGCCAGCTGAAAACAAATGGATGTCAACAGCCGAGCGAGAAATGATTGCAAGAAAATTGGACACTTCAGTTCGGGATGAAAGAGTGAGATTTTAACATTTTTAAAAATTCATATCTATAACTATTTCAATTTAAAGAAAATGCCAGTTATCAATAATCTAGAGTACTTATATAACGAATATAAAAATTTCCTTTAAACTTGATCAAACTTATATGTTTAAACAAAAAAGTGTTTACATACTGCCATCCAGAACAATCAATAACCTCATTTTATTAACAACAGTTACTTTCCCCCACCCCTTGTTATTTCAATGAAAGTTTCCTAACAAGGTTATCAGGAATCACCTCATTATTTAACATTGCATTTCGATTCATTATCGGCATCATACTTAGATATTATTGATGAGTGATCACTCTTTAAATAAACAGAGTAACTTTCACTATCAATAACCCCGTTAATGTCAACACTTTTGATACATCAAATATAATAACTCCATTCATATTGTTTTCAAAAAGAAAATTCCATTTAATCAATTTCTAATATTTTAAAATGTAGCTGCCAGTACCATTCAAAAAAATATTTTTATCAAAGCCATTTTGGGGGCTGATGTGGGCTCATTTCGGCCACAATTGGGGATACTACACATTGATGACTCAAATCCCAACTTACATGAACAATGTCCTTCTATTTGATTTGGAATCGGTAAGATTTAACTTATTAGAAAAATAAACGAATTTTAATTGATAAAAAATATTTATTTTCAGAATGGCCTATTATCAGCCATACCTTATCTAGTACTCATGATTGTTGGACTCATCGCCAGTATAGGTGCAGATTATATCATTAAATCAAAAAAATTGACAGTTACAAAAGTTAGAAAATCCTCACAAGGATTAGGTTATTAAAATAATTTCAACCATTATTTTTAAATACCTGGAATCTAATATTAATTTTTTTCAAACAGCATTTTGTGGGTCTGGGCTATTCCTATTAATTTTAACATTTTTAACATGCAAAACAATGGCAATTTATGCCCTTTTGGTATTAGCTGTTGGGTGGGATGGTTTCTCATACAGTGGATTTCAAATTAATCACGTTGACTTATCACCAAATTTTGCAGGTAATTACTATTATACAAGTATCACTTTATCAACTTGATAATTACATCATTCTAACTTGTTACACAGGTACCCTTCAGGGTTTCACAAATACACTAGGTTGCATTCCAGGTATCGTTTCACCATACATCACAGGAATTGTCACAAGTGGCTCGGTAGGTTCACCGCATGAACTACTGTTAGATAAATTTCTACAACTAAACTTTGAATTTGACATTACAGAATAGCCAACGCGACTGGAATATTATTTTCTACATAACATTTGCCATTTATATAGCAACTACAGTTGAATTTGCAATACTAGGCAGTGGAAACCTGCAAGAGTGGAACAACGTTGAAAATCCATCTCACAAACAAAAACATAGTATTTCGTACACGGATGGCCAAAAAACTCACATTCCAAGTCTAGAAACAGCAATTACATTCCCAAATCAGAATGAAGAAAAATCAAAATAACAATTAGTCCATTCAGTCATAATGGCTCAACTACTAATATTCTGGTTAATATTTTAACTGCCATGAACATATTTTTTAAAAAAAACTAATGCAAAGTGCTGAGTGCAATACACAGTATTAAGTGCTTGTACTTGGCATTTTCTCTCAGTTTACCCAAATATTTTTTATATATTAAAATGTAAGCATAGATTAAATTAATGTGTTGTAAAATCGTAAAAAAGCAGCAGTAGTCAACTTAATATTTTTAGCTAAATAATTACAATTTTTTTAGATCATCGCATTTAAAAAATATATATACTGTATTTGGTGATTTTTAGCAAAACGTCTACTGCATTTTAATAGATCATAAAGTACATTACCAATGTAAATGTAAATATACTCGCGCCCCCAATGTTGACAACCGCAATCATAAATAATATAACTTGTTTCTAAGCTGTTCGACCTAGAAATTTTAACGTCCAAAGTCAAAATTATTTATCAAACTTTTTTTTTATAATTGATAAGTGATTGTAGCGGTGAAACCTTATAGAATATAATTATTAAAATATTTAAAACAACGCTTTTACAATCAATAAAATTTATAGATATGGATAATTAAATGTCTTTAACTGATGCATGATCATGATCCTGTTAAAAAAAACTCATCACGCAGCAAATTTTCGCAAGTACTGTCTAATGTCGTAATACGTAATGACGTGCTAAATCGAGGCCAAGGTATGACCGTAGTACTAAAAAAAGGCAAACATTTCCATTTTAAAATTGGCAACAATCTCTCACTTGCACATAAAAAAATATTCATCAAAAATGATTATTCACTCGTAATGTGAACATCGGAAAAGTTCAATGGATCCAGAAGATGGAACCAGCCCTCATCTTCGGTTTAGTCAGAGTTATAAAAGCGGCCACGTTAAGCCACAGCAAGCGTCGATTAATATTAATAGAAATGTAAATATCAAAAGCAACGAAACAAAAAGCGATGCAGCAGCAAAAAGTGCGAGAAGTGTCCGGGTTTTCTCACCTTCTTATCTGTACACCACTTCATCGTTGCAAGATTATCTTAAATCTCAAGATAATAATTCAGAATGGGAAAGGTAAGCCCTGAATTTGTAGACTACAGCACTTGTAATTTCTGTAAATTTCCATTTAACTACATAAAAATAATCATGTAAAGTGTACAGTCAACGATTTTAAAGCTGTTTCAAAAAAAGTCATTGGGAGTTCGACAACTTTACAACCTTAGAGAAAATGTCAAGTAAGTGCATAATGGCAAATTACTTTTCTCGTTCAATTAATATACGGTAACCAAATTGATGGTTTTTCCCCCTCTTATGAATTGCAAGGAATTTATGGAGCACCAACGGAATTGGCCCCATTCTATTTGACTTTTACTTGGTAAGTCAGTTTTAAAAACAAAATTAATAATGGAATAATTGGATTATAAAATAAATAAATTAAAAATGTTATAATTTAATAGAAACAAGTTCTCAGCAGTGGAGTGGCTGAAATACGAAATCGACTGATGGATCTCAAAGGTACAATTAATAAATGTCATTAACACCTAGCAGCTAGTTTTATTGCATACACGTTTCAATTGTCTTCTGTATGCGCTCATACTCTTAAATAAAATTTGTTCTACACTAATAAATAATAAAAAACAAGTAATTTGACCTTTTAGAAATTGAAATCCATAGTATCCGTTTTGTCCACATTCCATATCCAATTTATAACCACAGAAAGCGCTTCTCAGGAACTATATCGTCTTGTAACTTTGCAACCAAATATCGATGAAATCTAAAAATTAAAAATATGTTAAAAAATTGCAATTCTAAAACAAATTGTATTCGTTACTAATTGTCATAAAACAAGGCCACTCGAATTCTATAAATAAACATAATTTACAAACACTTATTAATAATTTTAAAATAAAAGATTAATTAAAATATACTATTGACACAAGAAAATCAACTTACTCTGCATTAACTGAAACTTCTCTTAATTCTTAATTGACACTACTATACCAAATTCCCACTGCAACACAAAATTTTTCCTTAAAACTTTTCTTTATGTTTTTAGACGAAGAACTAATTCGATCAACCGAGAACAACTGGTTATATTTTTACTCGGAAGTGGTTCCAACACTACAAGCCATATTTTTTCCATTTAACGTAAAACAACTAAACTAAAACTCTACTCAAAATTAAATTAATCATTAATCGATTTTGTTATTTTTAGCCAAAACATACAACATTAAGGCATGCCATACTCGTTTGTTTTCGTGATAACGTAATTTTAAAAATTAATTTTAAAGAAGCTCTGGAAAGTGCCAGTTCATCTCCATCAAATGGCATCAAACACATGCTGCTAATTTTACAAGTTGTTTTAATTATTTAAATTTCAAAAAAATAATAGTTAATAATGGCATCTGAATTAAATTAGTGCAGAGTATACACGACAAGTATCCTCCAAGTGATAACTATTTAGCATTTGAAAGGCTTGTGGCTACTGTTATATCACCTTATATGGGATACCGAGGGATTTACGAAGGAGGACCAGATCCTGTTATTCGGTCCAAAGAAGCAGAAATTCGCCGATGGAAAACTTACAGTAATACCAAAACATACATAAAATATCATCAATTGCGATAATATTTATTATTTGTTTTGATGAAGAATTCAGACAGCCAATACCGACAAGGCCACAAATTACAAATCCAAACAGAGCAATGGATACACTGGAAGAAATGTTTCACAGTGTTTACTCAAAAGAACACGGAGAAGAGTAAAATAATTCGGGATATTATTTAAATTCATGTGTAAAATTGTTTAAGAATATTAAATGTGAATTTTTAAAATAATGTTACTCGTTATTTTTCGTTGACGGTGTTTATAATTAATAGTGTCATTTTTACTTTAAAACTATTGGAAATA
Source organism: Helicorthomorpha holstii (assembly GCA_013389785.1). Taxonomy (NCBI): domain Eukaryota; kingdom Metazoa; phylum Arthropoda; class Diplopoda; order Polydesmida; family Paradoxosomatidae; genus Helicorthomorpha; species Helicorthomorpha holstii. The sequence goes on from JAAFCF010006680.1 coordinate 27,710,909, forward strand.
ATTTTCACGAGTACCAGTAGTTGTATTGCTTGTATAAATACACTGTACTTTCAATATAAACAATAAAGCATCGCAATTAAGTAAGTTTCATCATATTTACAGTATTATTAAAACACAATGACCTCGCATACTTAAACAATAATAATAAATATAGAGTGGGGAAAATACTCATGGAGGAGCAGTCATAAATAGCAAATGCAAAGAGAAAAAGGTCCTACAAATATTCATTACTATTCAATATATTATCCATTAAATATTCTTGTATTACGAGTATTGAAAAACGAATCCTCAGCAAAATTTTAATCTTATTTAACAACATAATTATAATGTTCATTGACCACCCATTTCATTGACTACCGTAATAAGTTAAATGCATTACTGTATAATGCTTTTGTTTTACAATGCATTGCAATAACCGTTTATCCTTCCAGAAGCAGTAAAAATGAAATTGATTATACGTCATCAAATTTCTAAATAAATACGACTGCAACATTATTTTTGTTTTCACGCAGTGCTCAGTACTTGTGCTCTCTAAGGTGAAGATGTTTGCTTGGAAAGTCTTCCTAACAATACGGTTGCTGGTGGCATTTAGCATTGTCAATTCAGACAAAAGCCCAAAACAGCCAAATATTATATTTGTTTTGGCTGACGACTTAGGTAAAGTCATTATTTTAATTTGTTTATAGAAAGTAAATACAATTTTGTAAGTAACTTGCTAAGTAATATTTAATAGCATAAAGGATAATGAAAAACTACGTTAAAAGTTGCAACTAAAAAAATGCACAACGTACCAGAATTATCAATAGTATCAAGTTCAATATATTCATAATTATTATTTTATCGAATCGCTAAAATTAGCACTTCTGTCACAGTGCTATAAATGATTCATATTTTTATATGCATAAAATGACAGTTTTATAAAACTTACATGTTAACTGTAAAACAACATGGATTAACTTTACAGTTGTAGTCTATTGCAACATGTAGAGAAGTTTCAGTTGTTACAAATTTGTTCTTAGTTTTTTTTCACTTTTTCTGTGTCAATAGCACACATACTATCATCGAAAAAACAAACAAACTAATGTATGATACAAAACAATACAGCATTCGACGTTAAGACAAAGGGGTACGTGATTGTTAATCAGAATTCAAGAAGCAATAAATATAAATCTTAAAAAGCACTGCAATTATAAACGTACAAATATTGCAACACAACATTTCACGGTGTATTTGCAGCATTTATTTTATGCAGTTTATCAATGCATACTGCACTTGCATCAATATTTATTATAGTTTTGATGTTCATCTAAAAACCCATTTTCCATGTCATAAACGATTTGAGATGAAAGTGTTAAAATGATGTGGCAAAATTTCAAAGCTATCAAACAAACCTACAGAAATCTGTACAAAATGTTTTATAACTACAGTACTTTGCCTTGTACATATATAAACTATAAAAATAAAATTTATAATTTTTTTAAAGGATGGAATGACGTTGGATTTCATAACCCTAATATAGTAACTCCAAATATAGACAAAGCTGCTCGTAATGGAATCATTTTGAATTCATCATACGTGCAACCAGTTTGCACCCCGTAAAATCAAATAAATTTTTATTAATTGAAAAAAAATTAAAATATAATGTAAATCACAGCACAAGAGCCACACTGATGACCGGATACTATCCCTTTCGAACAGGAATGCAAGTTTGTACAGTTAAAAATTAATAGAAAAACTAACATTAACATTTTAATTTTAGACTGCTGTCATTTTGTTTTTCGCTCAAATGGGACTTCCATTGCAATTTAAACTGCTACCAGAGTCACTGAAAGACCTTGGGTATAGCACTCACTTAGTTGGAAAGTAAGTCAATAGTCATTTTTATTAAAATATTTAATTTGTTTAACAAATAATAAAACTTGCAGATGGCACTTAGGATCATGCAATGAATCTTATTTACCAACTAATCGTGGGTTTGACGACTTCTTTGGTTACTTAAGTGGAGCTCAGCATTTTTATACCCATAGTATTCCTTTGACACCAGAGCTTGAAGGATTTTGTAATGCCAAAATAATTCTAATTATAAAAAGTATATTCAATAGTATTTTTAAATATTTTCTACGTTTAGCCAGACCAGGAGTCCCTGAAGTTTACGATTTTTGGAACCAAACTAATGCTAGTACGGAATACAATGGCACGTATTCATCAGTAAGTTCTAAAAATATTTAAATAATTTACTAAAAACTCTTAAAGCTTAAATTTTTTTAAAAAATTCAGATTCCTTTTATGCTACAAATTGAAAACATTCTCAGCAACAAAAAATCAGATCAACCACTTTTCTTATATTATGCACTCCAAGCAACTCACATACCAAATGAAGTAATAATTATCTTATAACCACTTGATACTCTTTCTGGTTATTTTACGTTGTATTATTGACAATCAAATCTTGTATTCAAAATCAGGTACCTGACCAGCAATTTTTATGGTATCCAACCGAATCAAACCCATATCGAAAAGGATTTAGTGGTAAACTTTAAAACGTATTTAAATTTTAAAAAAATAAATAACTACAAAAAAATGTAACAGCATTAGCCACTCAGATGGATAACGATTTCGGACAACTCATTAACATGTTAAAAAAATATAAAATCTACGACAATTCCATCATTATTTTTACTGCCGATGTAAGTTGTTGTTATATTTAAATTCCAAAAATACTTATTATTTAGTAATGTCAGAATGGTGGCGAACCACGAGCAGGAGCAAATAATTATCCACTGAGAGGAGGCAAAACAACATTGTACGAGGGCGGTACCAGAGCCGCTGCTTTTGTCCACAGTCCACTGTTAAAGAAAACTGGGTTTACTTACAACGGGTATTTACATTTTGTATAAGGCTAAAATCGTGATTGCCAAAATCAAAACTAACATTTTTAATCAAACAGATTAATGCATGCAGTTGATTGGAACCCAACGATAATTCAACTAGCTGGAGGAAATCCAGGTAAAATCAATTACTGTATAAAAACAAAAACTAGAAATCAAACTATCTACTTGTAGATTCCAAACTTGACGGCAAAAATGTCTGGTCATCCATTGTAAATAACCAACCATCTCCAAGAACTGAATTTATTTACAGCTTAGATGTTATCAACGGTAACGTCACAGGAGCTATTAGGTACGATACTCTCAACACCACAGAGTCATGTTAAAAACTTACTTTTAACTACAGATACAGAGACTGGAAGCTAATAATTGGAAATGCGGGTTTACCAAATAAACAAATCAATCCACAAAATGTAACTGGAGAACTGTATAATGCCTGCGGTGGAAGATTGTCTCCAGACCCAAATCCACTGCCATATCAACTATATGATATTAAAAGTAAGCTAAATAATAAACAATGTAAAGCAATCCTGAGAAATCTAATATATATTTTCAACTAGATGATCCTGGCGAGAACAACAACTTGGCCTCGAAAAATAAAGAATTATTAGATCTTCTTCAATCAAAAGTCAATAACTATCGAAAGCAGATGGTACAGTCACTTTTTAAGCCAAATAACATTTCGCTATACGTCGACTCAACTACTGATCTCGCAATCTTAAACACAAACTGGTGCAAAGCCATTAAAAATGTTATTCCATTATCTAATTCTAATGCTTAAAATATACCTAGTGTTGCTATACATTTCAATAAAAGTGTGACTAATAACCGACAAGTTTGAAGAATTTTGTCATAATTACACGGTACGCATTATAATATTCTCTCTGGTGGTAACCCCAGGAGCATTTCATGGAATGAGCTTTTATGGAGAATTAACAACACTTGTACAAACAAATTCATTCATGGAAATGAATTGAAATTTCCAAAACCTTCAGTAATACCGATATGGAATATTTGTACAGTAAAAATGTTTTGTTTAAATCACCATTAGCGGCAGTTTAAATGCTTGATGTAATATTTGTACAGTAAAACAGATTTATTTAAAAAAGAAAAGACAACCAGCGGTAGATCAAATGTTTTAATAACACGTTTGAACTTGTGAAAAATTGATTTCCAGGAAAATGCATGGATATTAATGCACTTTCGATGTGAAGTTCAGTGTAAATTACTCCATGTTCAATTAGAGAAAAACCCAGACCGCTTGATAAGATAAATAATACAAATGCGATACGACACAAATATTTATGGACTTGTATATATAATATTTAACCGACCGACAACAGCGCACAAATTCAAAGCCAAATTCAAACAGCTCTGAGCAGCAAAAGAAACATTATTTAACATGTTTTCATGCATTGTTTTTGTCCTGTTTTATACATTAATTTCAGTAGAAGTACAAGGCCACCCGAAGCCACATATTATATTAGCACTTGCTGATGATTTTGGTAACTAACTTAACTTTTATTCTTAAAACATATTTACAATATGTTTAATACAGGATGGAATGATGTTGGATTCCGTAATCCCCAGATGGAAACCCCTTACATTGATGAAGCAGCTCGAAGCGGAATAATTCTCAATTCTTCATATGTTTTGCCGATTTGCACACCGTAATTGCCATTTTAGTTAATTCATTATTTACATAATTCCCTATTCCATCACATGCATATAACACATTTGATATTTACTACTTAATCGGTTACTGAATTGCACTTGTAATCCGCAACACATACCCGCATTGATACTAAACAATTTGTTTGTTACTGTGTGACAGATCGCGAGCTACTATTCTGACAGGTTATTATCCATTTCAAACAGGAATGCAGGTAAAATAAACATTTCATAAATAATAATAAAAATATTATGCGTATTACAATAACAGACTGCCATTGGATTCTTTTCGGAATGGGGACTACCTTTACAATTTAAATTACTTCCAGAAACATTAAAAGAGCTAGGATACAGCACCCACATTGTTGGAAAGTATGAAAATTATTATACTGCATTATTAAAATGGCAAACAATTTCACTAAAACAATCTTGTTGACATTAAATTAGATGGCACATTGGCGCATGCAACGAAAGCTATATGCCAACTAACAGAGGCTTTGATACGTTTCTTGGTTATTTAGGTGGAGGAGAGCAGTACTATACTCATAGTTATCCTCTCTCTAATAATAATAGCGAAAGTAATTTTATTTAACTATTATGTAATATTTCATTTATGTTATACATTCCACTGTAGATGTTAATACCTATCCATCAGTTTACGATTTTTGGAATGGAACTGAACCAAGCACCAGTTACAATGGAACTTATTCATCCGTAAGTGAAATACAACTTGCAATTTCAACCAGTAATGTAAATTACAAATCAGATTCCATTCATGGGTCAAGTGCAAAATACTTTGGAAAACATGGATCCAAATGTGCCATTATTCTTATACATGGCATTTCAAACTACACATTCTCCTGTAGAGGTGATATAAAAGAAACCTTTACAGCTTCATTTAATAACAGTATATAAATAATAAATCATTTAGGCGAATGAACAAGACTTTTTATGGTATCCCCGAGAGGAAAATCCATATAGAAAAGGTTACAGTGGTAAATATTTCTTCAGATTTTTTTTACAGAATTATTATTTAAAATAACTTTGCATTCAGCTCTAGCTACCCAACTGGATACCCAATTTGGTCAGCTTGTCAATATGCTGAAAGACTATGGGATATACGATCAATCTATTATAATTTTTTCAGCTGATGTAAAACCGAAGCAATGATAATCGAAAATTAAACTTATACGTTAATCACTTAATATAGAATGGTGGTGAAGTTAGGGCAGGGGGAAATAACTATCCCCTGAGAGGAGGTAAAACTACGCTTTACGAAGGAGGAACAAGAGCTACCGCATTTATTCACAGTCCATTACTAAATAAAACTGGCTTTACGTATAATGGGATGATACATGCAGTCGATTGGTATCCAACAATTGTCCATTTGGCAGGTGGAGAACCAGGTTAAAAATTTTGCTAACTTTAGTCTAAAAATTTTATTGTATAAAAGTTGACACTGGTTTTTAATTTCAGCTTCAAATTCAAATATGTATGGAATAAACGTATGGGATCAAATCATAAATAACGAAACGTCACCACGAAAAGAATTTGTATATAGTTTAAATGAAAAAAACGGGACACTTACCGGGGCTTTAAGGTATTAAGATAATTTACAAGTTTTCGTTAACCCCACCCTTATGAGTCTATTGATTTTAATTACATTTTATCACAGGGATGGAGAATGGAAATTATTGTTTGGAAATCCTAACGCTCCCAACGAGATAATTCTACCAGAAAATGTATCTGGGACTCTATATTACACTGCTGGTGGAATAGGACAACTACAAACTAATCCTCCACCATTTCAACTGTACAATATTGATGGTAATGAAAAATAAAACCAAAAAATGATACAATTGTTAACTAATTTTTACTTTCCATTTTTATAAATCCAAATTTTTGTGGCGGAAATTTTATTTCAATTTTTTTTTTAAATTTCAGATGATCCAACAGAAAGCAACGATTTAGCCTCAGTGAAAAAAGATCTCGTACAAATCATATATAACAAAGCCAAAAAATACCAAAAGGAGCTAGTAAAAGATCTCGTTGTGCCAAACAATGTAACTAAATATATGGAACTAACCACCAGTGATCTAAAAATTCTAAACTACAACTGGTGTCAGGCAATTGAAACTGTTACACCACTGTATTCTTGTTCAAATAAGGAAATGAATTTTTTTAATTTTTGTCTTAACCTTTTCTAGCTAATCTGAATTAATTATAAAGTATAAACTACTGTATAGCAAATTTAGTATAGTGTATACATTGTGTTGACAATTGGATGAAACTGATAACCCTGATAATAGACCACGAAAGTGTATATAAAATTCAACAATAAATCCAACATAATAATCCCCTATAAATGCCAAACTTCTATTGTAATTATACAAATTCTTAAAATAATAAGCTATGAGAATTACAAAAATTCTAGGTTTTTTTTTAAAGTTATAATTAAAAACCCCAATTTTCTAATGAGTATATGAATTGGGTATTTCAAAGTCAAAAAATGGCATGCTACCGTTATTTAAAAAAGTCTACAGAACGTCACCATTTTTTAATTATACAGTACCGATCTTACAATATTATAATATGCACTGTCATTGGTGTATCGTTCTTAATGTGCTGGTTAAATTCTTGATAAAGGAATGATGTTACAAGTTTAACGATCAAGGATAACCGACGATAACGACAGATCCTTCTAAATTTATCATAAAAAATATTAATTCAATGATCAGCAACATTTCATCAATGTACTTGATAAGTGTAAATATTTATAATACTAAATGACAAATCTATCCAACAAATTAACATTCAGTAACTAGGATTTTCAAAGTAATAAAAATAACAGTTAAAAGAAAGCCGCCGTTGAAATCGATTTTAAAACGAAATTTTATCTCATTAAAGTGAGTCATAATCATGCGGTTATTACTTTTTCTGCTGGTTATATTTCCAATCAAAAGCTATCAAAAGCAACCACATATCGTACTAGTAGTTGCTGATGATTTAGGTAAGTAGTTTGTTGTTTTAATTATCAAGTATGTAACTACTTTTCATAAAAATTAAGAAAATGCACAATTTTAAATAGGTTGGAACGATATCGGGTTTCACAACCCAGATATCAGAACCCCGTACCTTGATAATGCAGCTTATAGTGGAATAATTCTCAATTCATCATACGTTCAGACACTATGTTCACCGTAAGTAACTTGAATACATAACATTAATAATACTACAATGCATTAATGTTGTATTACTTTTGCCTTAATGTTGTACTAATTTTGTATTATATGCATATAATGCATTACATGTTTTGTTCAGATCCAGATCAGCTTTTATGACCGGTTACTACCCATTTAAAACTGGCATGCAGGCAAGTATGAGGCCACATTTCAAAACACTGCTTTAAAATAAGGGAACATTCTTTAAAAGTCCATAAACATTTATAAAATGTATACATTGAATTATTTAGCATGCCATTCGTTTATTAAGTGAAACGGGTCTTTCATTAGAATTTAAACTGCTGCCTGAAGTGTTAAAAGAACTAGGATATAACACACATCTAATTGGAAAGTAATATGAGCCATCTATTTTCATTAAACAAACAATCGATCAAACTATTTTCAGATGGCACCTTGGTTCATGCAATGCCAGTTATCTTCCAACAAATCGAGGATTTGATACATTTTTTGGATTTTTAGATGGAGCTCAATATTATTATTCACACACTTATCCACTTTCTACCAATACTTCAGATTGTAATGCTATACAATAAATATCAATGCTTTCGAATATCAATACTGCCACTTAAAATGAGTTATAATTATTCAGCTAATCGAAATTTACCACAACTTTACGATTTTTGGAACCAAACTACCCCTAGCACAGAATATAAAGGAATCTACTCATCAGTAATTTTAACTTACATTTAACGTAATTTTAATTACAAAATCATTTCCTAGTCTGATCAAAACTTCAATTCTCACAGATTCCTTACGTGATTCAACTACAAAATGTGTTGGAAAACCGAGCCACAGATAAACCAATGTTCTTATACATGGCTTTTCAAGCCCCTCACACTCCCATAGAGGTAATTTCAGTGCAAATATTTACATTTCACAAATCATATACATGAATCAAACTGTATAACCTTTTAAGGTGGGACAAGAAAAATTTCATTGGTATCCAAAACAACAAAATCAATACAGGAAACGTTTCAGTTGTATGTTAATTTTATCTGGCATTATTTTCGTTTTAATCGTTGTATATGCTCCGCTTCTTAAAATAGCTTTAATAACTCAATTGGACAATGATTTTGGAAAACTGATCAACATGCTTAAAGCTTATGGGATATACGACGAATCAATAATAATATTCATTTCAGACGTAAAACCATTAAATATGGACAATAAGCTTAATTGCAAAATCGGTTGTCACTAATCCTGGATTATTACTTAATAGAATGGTGGTGATGTATGGGCTGGTGGAAATAACTATCCACTCAAAGGATCAAAATCGACATTATATGAAGGAGGAACAAGAGCAGTTACTTTTATTCACAGTCCATTATTGAAAAAAACTGGATATACCTATAATGGGTAATAGTAATGCCATTTTATACCAGTTAATTCGAAATAAGTAACCATTTTAAACTGATAGGTTAGTGCATGCCGTTGATTGGTTCTCAATCATAAGTGGTTTGGCAGGTGGAGAAAAAGGTTGATATCAACAACTTCATAACGTAAAAATTGTAACTTAAATAATACAAACAGATAAAAGTAAAGACGGTATTAATCTGTGGCGGAGAATAACCAGAAACAAACCATCCCTGAGAAAAGGATTCGTCTATAATTTATATGTTAATGGAACTGGGCAATTGTATGGTGCCATTAGGTAAACTTATCTACTATATAAATTTTATCAAAACCAAACCTTGCATTAAAATAAACACAGATTTAAACAGTGGAAATTAATAATTGGAAATGCCAACTTACCAAATGTAAATATTAAACCTGAGAATGTAACTGGAGCTCGCTCTGACAGCTGTGGTGGTTTTCTTCATTTGGAACCCAATCCACCGCCTTTTCAACTTTATAATATTGATGGTATAACTGCCTACAAACAAAATATAATTATTGTTAAGTTATTTAAATGAATTGTTAAATTACATAGATGATCCGACAGAAAGCAACAACTTGGCATTAACGCATACAAAAACTGTAGAAAAACTTTATCAAAGAGCAAAAAAATATCAACAAAAAATGGTCAAAAGTATAATAACGCCGCCTAACTACTATAAATACATCAATGTAACTTCAAACTTAGAAATACTGAATACAGACTGGTGTGAAACAATCGAAAAAGTGACACCATTGTATTAGATTTTTGTAATAACTCATTCAAAAACAAACTTAGTTTACATAACAAACAAAAATAAACTTCTAAATCAAAATAATGAAAGCCTTACTAATACGTCGTTTTGCACAATTTGCGCAACGTTAGCAAACAATTTCAATATTCACACAAGTTTCATTATTAAACAAAAAGCTGATCATAGTTTTTAGCATAAGCTCAAAAGATAATGTATAATAATATGTCACAGTTGTGTAAAAAATGACAGCTAAAGTTTTATTGGCATAACATTTCGATAAACTTGCCAAGTCATTTAGTCAATTTAAGAGTTACCATGAACATCTAATCTCGACACACAATGTCAGTCAAATATTTCCAAGGAGTATTATTTATTTTCTACATATCACAATGCATCTGCAATAAACCTCACATTATTTTTGTGCTAGTAGACGACTTCGGCAAGTATTTATTTCATTACGTTAAAAATATTAAAATAAAGAAAAATTCATTACATAAAATTATTGTTTAAACCCTTACGTAATGTCGATGTACTTAATACTCTACAAAAATACGACAAAAAAATACCTATAAAAGCTATTATGTTTTTACATGAAAGGCTGGAATGACGTCGGATTTCATAATCCCGACATAAGGACTCCAAATATCGACAACGCTGCTTATAATGGAATAATACTTAATTCATCTTACGTACAGCCAGTTTGCACACCGTAATAATAAATTATTAAAATGTTCATGCAATTAACTCAATTCTAATATCGCAGATCCAGAGCTACACTCATGACTGGATACTATCCACACAAAAGTGGTATGCAGGTAAATTTTAACAGCCAAAAATTGTTTTAATCCTATCTGCAATCTGACTATAATAACCACTTTAGAAAGTTATCAAATTCTTTTCCAATTCTGGACTTCCATTACAATTTAAAATTCTACCAGAGGCATTAAAGGAACTTGGCTATAGCACCCACATCATTGGAAAGTAAAACAAAAATCTCCAATACAATTATTCCGGTATTATTTTCATTTAATTTTGATGAATATTTATAAATTACAGATGGCACCTAGGCTCGTGTAACCGTAGTTATCTTCCCTTGAACAGGGGATTTGATTCACACTTTGGGTTTTATGGTGCTGCAGAACATTACTATACCCACAGTTATCCATTCACCAATGTTACATCCACAAGTACAAATATTAACAATACAGAAAATGAACCAATTCCAAATACACAAAATTAAAATTCTAATTTAGCTAATCCGAATCCTCCAGTTTATGACTTTTGGAATCAAACGACACCAAGCATTACATATAATGGAACTTACTCATCAGTAACCAACTTTATAACCGAAACCAAAGTAGTTTTATTAAGTATTTTGTACAATACTTAGATTGCATTCAATGCTGCCGTTAAAAGAATTTTAGAAAACAGAATCCCCCAAGTGCCTCTATTTTTGTACATGGCATACCAAGGAACTCATTCACCAATAGAAGTAAACTTTTATAAACAATTATAGCATGATTAAGAATATTACTATTATTAGATTGAAGCTGAAAATCTACAGTGGTATCAAAATCAAAAAAACCAATACAGAAAGAACTTCAGTGGTAAAAAAAATCATAATTTGGCCCGAGTTAGAAACAATGTTAAAAAGTTTAATTTCATTTAGCATTAGTCACTCAAATGGACAAAGATTTTGGACAGCTGGTCAATATGTTAAAAGAATATGGGATTTATAACCAATCCATTATCATATTTTCAGCCGATGTAAGTATACTGAAAATATACAGCAGTAAATCATTAAAAAAAACTAAACTAACGTTTCTAAAAAGAATGGTGGGGAAGTTCGAGCTGGTGCAAATAATTATCCACTGAGAGGTGGAAAAACTACCCTCTATGAAGGTGGTACAAGAGCCACAGCTTTTATTCACAGTCCTTTACTAAAAAACAGTGGATACACATACAACGGGTAATAATGCCATTTTAAATATGTTTTTCTCACTAAATCACTAAAATATCAATTGCTTTTTCATTTAAAAGATTAATCCATTTGGTGGATTGGTATCCAACAATAGTTAGTTTAGCTGGAGGAAAAATTGGTCAGTTAAGGATTCTTTTACATTGAATATTAAAAATCAATCAATTTTTCAGACCCCAATGCAGACGGAATAAATGTTTGGAGTGAAATAATCAATAATCAACCGTCAAAACGAAAGGAATTTGTTTACGCTTTAAATGTTAATGATGAAGGACTACTGAATGGAGCTATCAGGTTAAATAAATTTACTCATCAATTAACAACAACAAAAAAATAAATACAATTATGAAAATATCTTAAAAAGGAATGAAAAATGGAAGCTAATATTTGGGAATGCCGGTTTACCTAAAACCATAGTTAAACCAGAAAATGTCGAAGGAAGAGTATTTTATACATGTGGAGGAATAGCAGAACCTGATAAAAATTCCACATATTTCTTACTTTTCAATATTGATGGTAAACATATCTATTAAAATTAATAACATTCTTAAACAAAAATTTTATTGCAGACGACCCAACAGAAAGTAACAATTTAGCTTCAAGAAATGCTGATATTGTCAATTTACTTTATAAAAAAGCACAAATGCATCGCACAAATATGGTGAAAAACGTTGTGACCCCTGACGACGTTTTCAAATACGAAAAAATGACTACCGATCTACAAATTTTGAATGTAAACTGGTGCGAAGCTATTGCAAAAGTTACGCCACTAAAATAAAATAAATGCAATGTATTTATTACAAAATATGTGTAAAATGAATTTTGATCTGATGTCAACATATTGAGAAGTCAAATAAAAGTGTTGCTTAATAATAAAAATAAAAAATTATAATCTCTAAAAATAACTTTGAATAGCACAATATCAATCATTAAAACGGTCATTACACAAAATCCCTGTGGTGTGAATGACAGTTCATAAAATTGCATCACCAATCCTAATGTATTTGAAAGCAACTTAACTGCAATCAAATTTTACTAATAGCAAGTTACTCTAAGTAGAGAGTAGTTGGTGCCAGTATTGTATTATTACTAAAAAGCAATAAACCACCATGAATAATAAAGCCATAACCGTATCTAACAATAAAAATACAAACCAGTGTGTATTAAGTATAGCTGGTATATAACTGAAATGGTAACATGAGAGTAAATCATTTTTATTTGGATATCGATTCGCAATATGTTTGATATAGTGCTGAAAGTATTTTTAATAGGGGCAATTCAATTGGAATCGTATGCCTATGGAGTTGCTGTTCAAAAACCACACATCATATTTGCAGTTGCAGATGATTTAGGTAAATATCTATTTAAAACAAAAATCAAACTACTTTTGGTTAAATCTGAAGCATTCACACACTTAAAACCAAACATCCATAAACTTTTCTTTCGAAACAATTATTAAGGTTGGAATGATGTTGGATTTCACAACCCAGATATTAAAACTCCGTATATTGATGAAGCTGCTTTCAGTGGAATTATTCTGAACTCGTCGTATGTGCTTCCAACTTGCACACCGTAATTTAACATTTTTATAAAACTAAGCAGATAACTCTTATAAAAAGAATGTTTCCCATTCCCAACAGATCAAGATCGGCTTTTATGACTGGATATTACGCATTTAAAAATGGAATTCATGTAACTAAATTAAAACTACTACTGTACATCATTGCCAATTTAAAATTTAATCGACATTATTGTTATAACAAACTTTTACAGGACAAAGTTATTGGCTTTTTTCAAACTTCAGGACTCCCCTTACAATTTAAATTGCTTCCTCAAGCACTGAAAGAACTTGGGTATAACACTAATTTAATCGGAAAGTAAGAGTTCAATATCTTCAAATAAGATACTGCAGCCTTAGCTAGATTTGAAATCTTTATTATAATGAATATAGATGGAACCTGGGATCATGTAACGAGAGCTACCTGCCAACTAATAGAGGCTTTGATACATTTTTTGGCTTCCTTGGTCCAGCGGAGGATTTCTACTCACACAGCTATCCCTTAGCAAACGACAATCATCATTGTAAAATTTACACCGTCTTATTAATTTATTACTGTTATAAATCTTTTATAAAATGAAACTATAGCCAAAAACGAAGAGCTTGTTTATGACTTTTGGAATCAAACAACACCAAGCATCCAGTACAATGGAACCTACTCATCAGTAAAAAATGAAATTTGTAAATTAAACCCTTGCAATAATTAACGCGTTAAATTTTAGATTCCATACATGATACAGCTTAAAAGCATTTTAGAAAACCGAAAACCCAATGATTCTATGTTCTTATACATGGCATTTCAAGAAATGCATTCACCTATTGAGGTACACAAAGAAAGTCAGTCAGTCACTGACAGTCTGTGCACGTAAAAACGGTAATGACAGAACTAATATATTCTAGATTAGCCCAGAAAATGATTTATGGTTCACACGGCAACCAAATTTGTACAGGAGAGGTTTTAGTGGTAAGTCAACTGCTCTAAATTTACATTTCAAATTGATTGTCCTTACTGTCACTTAAAAATTTCGCAGCTATGACCAAGCAGCTAGATAATAATTTCGGCTTACTTCTCAATATGTTAAAGGAGTACGGAATTTACAATAATTCGATTATTATATTCACGTCTGATGTAAGACTTCAATGTTTTGAAAATTAATGATAGTCGACGTGCTAACTTAGTTACTGTTAGAATGGTGGCGATTCTCGAACTGGGGGAAACAACTATCCTCTGAGAGGTGCCAAATTTACATTATACGAAGGTGGAACACGAGCTTCTGCTTTTATTCACAGCCCACTTCTTGAAAAAACTGGTTTCACATACAATGGGTAACGTTTTTTCATATCTAATACGGTAACTAAAAATATTACAACCAACACATATTATTAATACCAACATTAGACTGATTCATGCGGTGGATTGGTACCAAACGCTCGTTGGATTAGCTGGTGGAAAGTACGGTTAGTATTATACCTATTTTAAAAAAATACAATAATATTAATTGCATTTTGCCACTTTTGTTTGGTTAAGACCCTCAAATGGATGGCATGAATCTCTGGCAAGAAATTATCAATAATGAAAGTTCTCCTCGAGAAGAATTTGTTTATAACTTATATTTAAATCCTCAGGGAAACTTAACAGGAGCGATCAGGTTAGGACAGTACTACAAAACGACCGTCTGCAATCTAATAAATAACTAAATATAATTATTACAGACACAAACAGTGGAAGCTAATGATCGAGTATGCAGGCTTGCCAAATACCCAAATTAAGCCAGATAATGTCACTGGTTCGTTATATGATGTTTGCGGAGCATTCACTAATACAGAACAAAATCCACCACTATTCCGATTATTTAATATTGATGGTAAGATATACCATATTAATTTAAAAATCTAATAGTTTCACGTCATTTTATGATCTGCAGATGATCCTTATGAAAATGACAACTTAGCCAGCGAAAACCAAAGCGTTGTACAATTCCTGTACGACAAAGCAAAAAAATATCAAACACAAATGGTTCAACCAATCAGCTCAGCTGATAATACAACAATACCATTATATAAAGCAAGCACTAACGACTTAAAAATTTTAAACACAAACTGGTGCAAAGCTACCGAAACGGTAACTCCCATAAAATATAAGAAATGATTCGCACAATTTCAGTACGATCAGTAATTGGCACGTTATGATCATATTAATTTACAATGCAAGGCAAATATTTTCTGAGATAGAAAGCTGTTACAATGAACTAATGTCAACAAGTCTAATATGTCTGTAATGTTACTATTATTGGTTTTTAAGCATCCGATCACACGAAAATGTCATCTACTACTTACCAATATATTCGAAAATCTTTCGAACAAAATTTGACAAGCACAACACCAGCCGACATTTTTTAAAAAAACTTCGGTATAGTTACGTAGATCACGTGTTTAAAAGTTTAAAGAAATTGTCAACGGAGGACGCTGCGATCTATTTGACATTTAAAACCGTACGTTTAAATGAGACAAATTTAAATTCAATTTGCACAAAGCAATAATTAATTTTTTCCTCGTACTGTATTATGTTAGCGTCCAGCATTTATTTCAGCACAAATATTAAAATACGAAAATACAATTTTTTCAATAAATAATATTAACGATGTAGATACATTTTTCTTTTCTCTTTTTTTAAACTGAGACTCTATCCGTGATTGCAACAAATCTTGTAAAATATATTTTAAATCGACATTTTCATCATCAACAAATACTTTCACAGTAAAAGAAGTTCCACCCATTAATTTATGGTCAGAAACGACATATTGATTATTAATCGGAGTTACAGTTAACTCCAGTGAAATTGTTAAATTGACTAAAAAAATCTGAACATGTCGTCGAATTTGGTACTCCCGTTCATTATCTACTACATTAATTAATAAGGTCCCATCAAAAACAATCTGCGGAAAATACATTTTAAATCGTAGTACTAAATCACTGCAGTTAACTACAGGATGAACCTTTAGTGAGTTAGGTATAAAATACATAGTACTGGCGAAACCGATTCTAATTTTGCCATCAAAACAGTAATTTTTAGTACATGTACCTTGCACACCTTCGTTAATGGTTATAACATTTAAGCATTGACCACATATAAAATTATAGCCGCTTTGGCAAGACGAAAATGAATTAAAAATTTTGCTTAACAATTCCTTTAACCCTTTAGCAGTCGTATATGTGCTCACAACATATTTGCATAAAGACTGGTCAGGAAGTGAATAGTTGCAATCCTGCTCGATGCAATACCCATCAACTGAAATTCAGTCAAGTAAAAAATTAACCAGTAAAAAACAGTGAGAGAAAAATGTCAAATTCGATACATGGCTGTAACTTACGCCCAGTAACTTTACTCTGAAATTCGTCCCACTGAATTTGCGATTTGGCAAAAACGCAACTGAAAAATAACGCCAAAAACACAGAAGCAGTTCGGAGCATCGTGTTACAATACACAAGTAGGATCAATTTTAAAACAGTTATTACAACTTTTATACGTTTGTACAGTCATAAAATATACCGTTGTAACTAAATAGAATTGATAGCTATGCAACATAATAAAAAAAACATCTAAATTTTAAAGGTTACTCATTTTTTGTGGTTATCAATCAATTTTAGTCCCTTATGTTGCTTTTATTTGAATTTAACAATCAATATACAATGAAATTTTTTCCTTATTTATTTGCCTCCAACTATAATATACATATAATAAATCAATAACTTATTTTTCTATATTGAATTTTATGTGTAAATAAATGGAAATAATTTTCTTTTGTATCAGTACTTTATGGATTTCTTTGGCTCCGAAATAAGATTTTTTCAATTGTAGTCGTAAAAATAGACTCCTATGTATTAAGTATATTGCGACGTGCAACAAACTAAAGACCTTTTTATAAGCTTTTTATTTTTTTACTTTTAAATAAGATTGAACTGGTCGTTATGGAAACTTGAAGTGCATTAAGCTATAAGATATAAGACCTTGACTTAAGTCCGTATAGACAGCCGTAAAATCTACTGAATGAAATTTTAGAAAACGTCATCGCTCTCTTCTTCAATTATTCAATTTAAAAACAAAAATACATTACAATGACGTCTTGTTATCGACTTTGAATAAAACGCAAACAAGCTACAGTCAGCACAAATGCCCAGCAGCATATTAAAAAACGAAAACCATTAAATTTACCAACTAATTTCATGGAAACTCCATTAAACTTCATTCTTTTAAATTTTTAGGTAAAAAAATTCTATGTATATTCTATTTTCAAATAAATTAATCATGTTACCTAAAAACGACTCTAAAATAAAATCCTATCAAATGGGCAATTAAGCACGAAATTTAAGATAAGATTTTGTATCTTAAGTGAGTGACATTAAAAATGTTTCCGCACTTTTAATGGTAAAGTAGCATTAACTTAAGTTATGCGTATTATGTACATTATAAAGTTAACTTTTGGAAGATCTTTGCTTGTTTTTGTGCTTTCATAATATTACTGTATGTTCAAAAAGTAGTTGTAGTTATTATAAATAATGAATTTGCGCTGCAATCTTTCTTACAACTTTATAGACTTAAACATTTCGAGCGTCATTGTATGGCAGAGTATATTCAGTACATTTGTTTTCATCACTGGTTTACTGGGTTTGCCATAGATTAATATTATGGCTTTGTAAGCCTGGGCGGCTATGAGTACAACTTAAATGTTTATTACAAATTCCACCATCGTCGATATAGATAATGGAATTCGAGTATCTTCAAATTCCTCCAACAGACATAGAGAAAGTGCTAAGTCTGTACTAACATACACTTGATGGTTTCTAACGGCAACTTATTGACTATAACTTACGCTTACTTGTTACAGTAGCTAATATTAAACGTTCCACTTGATCATTAATTAAACTTTGTTCACATTTGCACTAAGCATTATATTTTAAAAGTTGCTCGTTACTATACCAACCGGTTTTAATCTTTCAAACTAGACCTAAT
The DNA here is from genome assembly GCA_013389785.1 of Helicorthomorpha holstii. Classification (NCBI taxonomy): domain Eukaryota; kingdom Metazoa; phylum Arthropoda; class Diplopoda; order Polydesmida; family Paradoxosomatidae; genus Helicorthomorpha; species Helicorthomorpha holstii. The sequence goes on from JAAFCF010006680.1 coordinate 27,729,386, forward strand.
TGAACACGTTATTAAACGAACACGTAAAATCGTGATTTAGAGCCATTAAGAGGGTTATCGAGGCAATATATTTTAACAGAGGAGAAAATATTTGCATTACGCAAACAACTTAGTTTTCCGCCTTCTATTTTCATTAATATGAAAGTGGCGATTATGATATAGCTAAGCTTAATTCGGTTTAATGTATATATACAGTACTGTATATAGAAAGCAAGTTGGTACATTATGTCGTCAGCCCCATTTGTAAGTGGCCTCGTTCGCTATTATATTATCGATTTTTATATCTCTCCTCCCCCTCTCTTTTACTCTATGTCTCTCAGTGCATTTGTATATGCGTTTCTCTAAATTCTAAGCTTCTGCCTCCATCTATCCTATTTCTCTCTTTCTATATATCTATGCTAGTTAGTGTGCATAGCCTATACTGTGAATGTCTACGCATCAAAACATGGAAGCAGAGGCAGAAATGGTGCAGTGCTGACGAGCTGTAGTTTATCAGGTGACAGGGTCCAATATAACCGCTGGAAATCATACAACAAAATCGGGAAGGAAAAATCATGGATGAATTTAACTGTTTACATCATTACTAAATCAAGTGACGTTTCCCCGGGATTACATTTTATTACGAAGATCAAGACTCTCGAGTGTAGAAAACATTTGGCTGGAAACAAAATATTTTGTAGGAGGACAGAAAAAATGGTAAGTCAATGGATCAATAAGACGCATAAATGACGCCATCTTTTCACCCTATCAATACAAACGTTTTTGCTTAGAAAGTAAATATTGTAAATAGTATCGATAAAAGCTTCTGTACATGTGAAATTGGATTTAGTTAAATTTATGGTTAATATAATTTTGCAAATGGTATAAGAGTGTTGCTAGGTAGGTTGGTGGCGTTAAGCGATTATCATTATAAATGTTTAACCAGAAATGTGTTTATACGCATTGACCGTGGCGCTTTCATTGATTTATCACTCAACATCAGCACCTACAAATACGTTATGAAATGAAACTCAAAATGAAAGATTGACTATCAATAACATTTACAATAATTGACCGAAAAATCACAGTAATCGTTAAAGTTACTCTTATCAAATATAGTGCAATTAGCGTATCTTTGTTGGAATAAATCACTGGTATTTTTTTGCAGATTAAATTAAACATATAAAAAAGATATTAAGTTTTAAATAATTGAATTACAACAATTGTTTAATTTGAATTTGTTAAGATTCAATCGATATTAAATCCTCTTAAAACCTATCAACAGGAAACTCTTGCATTCCATTTAACTAATTAAACTTAATGTTCAAGTACAAAATGCTTATTTTAAACAGAAGTAATCGTGAATATGATGTCGTAAAACAAGACTTAAAAAAGTACGTTTAAATTAAGAAATCAGTAGCAATTTTTCCTCATCAATTGCCAACATGTTATTTGCATCAGTGATTTTGGCGTTTAATTTTAACAAATCGATGAATCTGAGAATGTTGATTAAATGTTAAATCAAATGTGCAATCGGCCTTGTAACTAAAAATGCACAAACTAAAAATATCATTGATACAGTATGTTTTAATAAAACTAGAGTACTGAATACATGTCACTTCATTATCTAATTTTTTTTATCTTTTGGTAAAACAATTTACATAATTATCTCCGAAAGATTTAATAAAAGTATTTTACTGTAATTAATACAACAAATACAAACTATGTGGTAGTCTATCAAATAAACCGTACTTTAACTCAAAACTAGGTTTTTCTTTTAATTAAATAAGACATCGGCGATATTAATAAAACTTCTTAAGTTGTTAAATTAAATAAAACCATTTACTGTAGATTAAATTTTTGATGACCCTAAAGGATTTTATGCTACTGACCGCGTAAACAAGTTCCCAAATCGGTTTAAAGCTCTAATAAAAACCCCCTGGGATAAAAAGCAATTGAAAAGAGAAATTTGTCGGTCAATGTAACATTAATAAGTTTAGCATAAGAAGATATAATTTAAACTTGGATTAATTATAATTAATGGAAATTTGTTTTGCAATTATACCTTATTAAATAACATGCCTACGTGATTGCAGTTCTCAGTGTAAACAAAGAACTAAATTTCATAAGATATTCAATGTCAATGCCTGTGTGTCTAGCTGAAGTTGAAAGGTCCAATACTCAAGTTATAAACCATTGACGTCACGGAACGTCTGTGTTCCCATGGTTACTACACCTTCATACGTGAACTACACAACGTAACTCCCCACACACACTGTATTTATATCTAAAAAGCTCTTTTTGATTAATTTCTAGTTCAATTGTTAATAACACAAAAAAATCAAACACAAACCGCCCACATAATATAGTTTTAGCTTTTTAAAATTATTGAATGTTAAATACGGTAATTGTTTTCGATGCAGTTCCCGGAAACGATTTGCAAAAGATAAAATCGTTAAAGTGAACGAAAAAAAAAGCGTTAATGTTTAATATCTACTGCGACAGTGCTGTGAGCTTACTGTACATTTCCTGCTAGAGTATTCAATGAAATTTTTATTAACAACATATGGGAAAATAGGAGGATTAATTCCTTAGCAACAAATTAAATACCTATTCATGCTCACTTGAGTTAATTCGATAGCTAATTAAAATTAATTTGATCATAATGATATGTTTTATTTTTGTTTTAGAAAACCAAAGAAACCATTCTTTGAATTTTGTATTTCACAAAGTCACATAAACCGTCACCAGCTGTTACAGTGAGAGATGGCACCTTCAGCGACGTTTTATCAAACTAAAAGAGTTTTACGCCGATTTATGGCGTCTCAATCAGAAGGAAATGCCAATTCAAAATCGGATGGGCCGTCCGAAAAATCTGAGAGCACTACAGTGTCTCAGGAAACAACACTATCTGGATCTACGGTTAGCAGCACGGTCAGTTCTGTTGTGTCTAGTACCAGTGGTGCCAGCACGACAGCAGCTGCCACCGTGTCTGAAGCCACACCAAAACCCACACTATCCGCCATGGAAGAGATGGGTAACAAAATTAAAGACCAACTGGAAAAACTTCCAAGTAATGCTTATATTTAAAGCAAACAAATTATTTTCAATAAAACACCGAGACAAATTTCCATTGCAACCAAGAAAAACCAGTCTCGGATATTTCTTTGTAAATAAATATAACCGAGTTTTAACTATTTCAGTTCCACTATGGGCAACAATTACAATTGGAGTTGTTGTTGCTCTTTTATTTCTCTGCATTTGCTTCTGCTGTCTGAAGCGATGGTTTCGGAAAAGAAGAAAGGAAGGAAAAAAGGGCCTGAAAGGGGCAGTGGACCTTAAAAGTGTGCAATTGCTAGGAAACGCTTATAAAGAAAAGGTTTGTTTAATTTAGTTCAACTCCATTTAACATTACTATTTATATTTAAATTTTATGCTTACAATATGTGGTTAGGTTCAGCCAGACATGGAAGAGCTGAACGAAAACATGGAACAGGAACCAGACGAAGCTGACAGTCACCAGTCAGAAGTGAAATTAGGTCGTTTGCAATTCAAATTGGATTATGATTTCAACGCAAATAACGTCAGTACTAATTTTAATAATAAAATTACTTACGTTTAATGGAGGCATTTCTTTTGGTTGTGCTGTGTAGTTGGCAGTTACTGTGATTCAAGCCGAAGAACTTCCTGCGTTAGACATGGGTGGAACATCAGATCCTTACGTCAAAGTATATTTGCTTCCTGACAAAAAAAAGAAATTTGAAACTAAAGTTCACCGCAAGACTCTCAATCCCGTTTTCAACGAGACTTTCAACTTCAAAGTAAAAACTCTTTTTACATTTCTTATTTAGAAACACTTATGGGGGAGTACCAAAAACCTCACATCTCTGTATTAATTTTGTCATAAAATTTACGATAATTAATTTCATAGGTTCCCTACTCAGAAATTATCTGCAAAACTCTAGTGTTTGCCATTTTTGATTTCGACCGTTTCTCCAAACATGACCAAATCGGTGAGGTCAAAGTGGCTCTGAACCAAGTTGACCTCGCACAAACTATTGAAGAATGGAGAGATTTAACCAGCGTTGAAGGAGAACAAGGACAGGTGACGACCATTAATTATTAAGATAAAAATTACTAGAATGGTTATCAAGTACATATTTATAAACATGCAAAGAAAAATCACTTATGTGTTATAGTCAAAAAATCAAATTCAAATCAATTCAAACTGCTTTAACAGATGTGAAATACACTGTAACAGCTGTAGTTTTTACTGTGCTGCAGATAATACTGTTTCATATCAAATGTAGAATTGTAGGAAAACAACGCTCTGTATAGACTTGTAGATTATCACACAATAGTTATAACTTAGACTGTACAGAAAATTAACATTAACCAAATCGGTAGAGTCATATTCATGCACTTTTGTAGCTTCAATATTTTAGTCAAATTTAGTTTAAAACATGTTCCTTTGCTTACTTGCAAGACAAAAAATGACTTGAATGCATGAAAAAAAACATAAGCTTAAACTTATAGAAAAAAATCTCAGTCGCAATGCACAATGACACTTTGCATACTTATTTGTATAATCGTAGAAGCATGCTGTTGCTAAATTATAAAAGCCTTAAGTTTAACATGTAAAAAACCAAATTTTTAACATACCGTACTAATTTCTATTGGTGATCATGTTAGTTTATAATTTCATCAAAGCAGATGCCACTTAACCCATATTGTATATACAATGGAAATAACGCATGATGTATTCAAGTGGATAAGCTGGTTGATTTTATTTTTGTTGCTAACTTGTCATTATTTTTTTTCAAATATATTTGCTTTTATTTTTTTTTTCTTTTGTCTTTAAAACTAACCATAAACCATTCCTACGCTTTGCCATCAATGCAACCAACCAACCAATCAACAACCATCAACAAATACTCAAAAAAAAATATACAAAACTGAAAAAAAATATTTTTAACTGAAAACCATGGGATAAATCGCTGGATCTACTGTAATTGAAACTGCCTGCTGAACAACACGTACATATTTTGTAAGTAAATTATCAACCAAACCGAAGCATTGTGACCTTTTCCTATATATCAATGTACACATAATAATAACTCTCTGGGTCACTATCCAAAGTAATTGATAAACTTCCTTTAGATTGACTATGTTAATATAATTCCTATACTTTTAAAATCTAGATATGTTTACATGTACATGTAGCCTTAGACAACTTTTTGAGTGCAGTGATTTTTTGATGTTGTTACACAAATATCTGATTGATCATTGTTTTAGTTGTTTTTTTAATAGCTATCAGTAATATTCCTATTTATCTCTCACTTTTTTATATTATTAAATGTTTTTTTATGTACAAATTTAGATTTCTTTACAAAACGAGATATCAGAAGTGCTAAAATAATTTTTGTGCTCATTTTTGAATATAGGATAATAAGTTAGGAGATATTTGCTTCTCATTGCGTTATGTACCAACAGCTGGAAAATTAACAGTTGTCATTTTGGAAGCTAAAAATCTCAAGAAAATGGACGTTGGTGGTCTTTCAGGTACCGTACAAATAGACTATTCGCAATATTTTCAACATTCGTTTATTGTATATTACAATTCCAGATCCATATGTTAAAATTGCATTGATGATGAACGGAAAACGAGTTAAGAAAAAGAAAACCAGCATTAAAAAATGCACTTTAAATCCATACTACAACGAATCGTTTACATTTGAAGTTCCATTTGAACAAATTCAGGTTCGCATTATTAACAATATTAGTTATTGACACTTAACATTGAATAATAAAACTAAAAACAAATGCATTTTTTTAAACCAGAAAGTGCAACTAATAGTGACAGTTGTAGACTACGATCGAATCGGTACTTCAGAGCCAATTGGACGGGTCATTCTGGGTTGTAACTCAACTGGAAGTGCTCTGAGGCATTGGAGCGACATGTTGGCGTCTCCACGCAGACCAATTGCCCAATGGCATACATTGCAGGACCCAGAAGAAGATAAGAAAGACTAAATAGAACATGTTAACACTAAAGAGAAATGTTATCTACTGTTAAGAAGCACAGAAATGATTTTAACGAGCTAAGCTAAATAACTTAATAACCAATTAAATTATATTGGCTAAAAATAACTGTCCTATATTTACGTGTAGTAAATAATTTCTAATCGGATGTTTTATATTATCGATAATTTTAGTTTGATTTTTTGACCATTTAAAAGTACAGTAGGTTTTCCCCCTCCTATTTTACAAAATTGGTTTTGGTGTTATTTGTATTTAATATTAATATTTTCTGACCAAAACAAAAAACGTTAAAAAAACTTAAGTGTTTTAGATGCTAATTAATTTTTGTAAGAAATTTGTATATCCTTATAAACTTGAAGAAAATGATGAAAATCATAAACAAAACTCTCACTAAACTATTTGAACGTAGAAGGGATCAATTAACAATCAATGTATACAATAAACATTGATTGTTTATAGTAATTATTAAAAAAATGCACGTTAATGTAAATAAATTAGAAAATAATGTATACATAACAACAAGAAAATATAAAAAAAATGAGAAAAACAACATTTTGACTTGAAAATGTAGGTCAAAATGAACCTAAATCAAATTTTTTAAACAAAAACATTTAATAAATCGATCGATTATCGATTATTACGTAACATTGACCAAACCTACACGAATTGTTCAGAGAGTAAAGTTTACCTAAAAAAAAACCTTTGCCTCAAAAATAAAACAAAAAATGACTAAAAAATTAAATTAGCAAAACAATCAGTAGTGAGAAATTCAGTATGTCAACTTTAAATCGTTATAGCTGTTTCTACAACATTTTTATCGAAGTTAACTGTACTTTATGTACGAATATAGCCAATAGAAAAACAATATAAAATATTTTAACGCTTGAATGTAACGTTAATTGCAATTATAATTTAATGAGCACATTAAATTTCTTCTATTGATTGTTTTTCTTTGCTTAGTTTGAATTTGAGTAAAAAATAGAAAGAAAAAATTGGACAAAACAAATTCATTCAGTATTGACAATTTAATAATTATGTGATAATTGATTGATGTACCAATAGTTTTAATGACGTTATACGAAAAAAATAAAGACCTAAAAGTTTTATCACCCACGATTGGTATACTTAAAACATCAGCTTTTTTTCTCATATATTTTCCCCAATAAAAAATGTAAAATGTTATTTTCTTTTAAAACAATATACGAAAATTGAAAGTAGCAGCTCTGTGTTTTTATGTGCAAAACTTATGTTAATCAAAATAAATCAAGTATAATGTGATCTCGTCAGAATAATTAATAATGTTAATTAGCATTAGTACATTCGCTCTCTTCCATATCAAAAAATAAATAAATAAAAAAAAACATTTGCTGGCAATTAAAATCTTTCTTTGTAAATGTACTTGTATAACGATATTGCAGCTTTCTGACTGATCTCATACGGCAGTTTAAACCAAAGATAATAAAAAAATAACATGTGAAACGTATACTTGTACATGTAAAACACTAATTATTGTAACTACACTAGTTTGTTATTATATACAGTGTATATTATAACATATTGTAATAATGTTAATATAATGGAGGCATATATGCGTTACTTATACCGTAAACTTAATACCGTATCCAAATGATTTTCATCGTGATTATAATTTATTCCTATTCCTCGTATTTATAATTTATTAAATTATTATATCAAATGTGGAATTCTTTACAATGAATACAAAATACTAGCAAGTGGGCGTGTGTGAAAGATGGGTGCATTATAAACGCTATTATACTGTGTTTAATTTTTATTTTATGTAGATGTATGAAAGTAATAAAAAAGAGTCCATATTATAAAGAATTGTAGATGCCATAAATTATGAAAAAATAATAATGACGAATAAATAAAATTTCAAACTTTGAAATACCATTCTAGACGTCTATGACTACTGTATAATCATTACAACAGTAAAAGCAATGCTGTTAAATTGCAATGAATTGGTGTTTATTTACATTTCCATAGATACAAAAAAAGATAAGATTTTAATGTACTGTATTTAAACTTTCTTTAAAGAAAAATAACTTGAACGGTACGCGTTTTAATACTCGTTGGAGCACTTTAGTAAGTATGGTTTCTTTTATTTTTTTTTTTAAATGTTTGCTTGCAGTTAGTGAGTTTCTTTACGTAAAGTTAAGAAATAAAAACCTATTTTACTAAAAAAAACAAAATAAATCTAGTAGCTATTAAAGAATCTTGTCATCGTTATGGGGTAATCCCCATAGATAACGTCAAGTTTTTAATTTTTATTATAAACATTTCTATTAAATTTAAATAACCAAGACGTAGGTACCCCTTAAAAATGTACCAGTTCTGTGTAACTTTTATTTGCATTCATTATATTTTCTGTTACTGAAAAAAATACGATTTTTCTTCTAAAGTTTACACCGTGTAATTTTAACGTTATTAATGTATAGGTTAAATAATATATCAGCCAGTGTATTTGCTTTGAACACAACAGAAATATTGAAACGATCATACATTTATTTCTTTTTAAAGCTTTAAACGACAATTAAAAGACTTCAATTTCAACGTCATTAGTTTTAAAAACATCTCAGAAGACATTTATTTACCTAATTTAATTTACCATTTTTAAGAAGCAAAATGATTACAAGCCCAAAAACCAATACAATTTTGTCGTCAACATCTAATCTGCATTTTGACATTAATTAACTTTTATTGTAATAATGGTCAAAACAAGCTGTTTGAACTTGAAATCGCTTTGCACTACGATTTATTTTAATCTCCGAGTTTTAACATTTTTTTTTTGTTTTTAGAAATTCACAAATAAAATTACATTGGTGCCATTCTTCGTTTTCTATCCACTGCATACTCAACATACGGTAACCGTAAAGCCATCTAAAAATTTCAAATGAATTCGAGAAACAATTTTTTAACTGGACTTTTGTTATGGTTTGACCTTAGGTCGTGCCAATTTTGCTTCAAGTCCTGGTCCTCTCTGTTTAGCAGCTCTTAATATATGTTGGCGTAATTTGTTGTAAAACAGCTCATCGTTATCAGTTGGGACTTCATTAACATCCAAATCTGAACGTTTTCTACCGCAACCGGTAAAGGCGTTGCAGAATGGGCGTTTTGCCAGAACAACTTGATTAGACTCATCATCATCTGCATCAGAAGCAACAACTGCTTCCTATAGTAGATATTTTGTATTTTTTAAAATTTTCAAATACACCAAAACAAAACAAAAAAACCACAGTAATTACAGCTGGTATGTAATTGGCTGTTGCAAAAGCTGATAACAGGAAGAGTGGGATTGAAATAAAGATGATCAATAAAACTCCATTGGTTCTTCCTGTATTCGTCATTGTAAGAATATTTCTATACAATCATCAATTTAAAAATAATAAATTAATGAGGATAATACTGAATAACAATGCTCATCACGCTCACACATAATTAATTGTTAATTAACAAATTAATTGGCAGAAATAATTCAATATTGCTTGAAGCCCTTTTTTCCGTATTTTACTTTTCAGAAATAGAAAATGTAATTAAGTTATACTGCATATTAATTAAAACATTGCAGGTGTTGTTGGTTACTATACAAGATGTGCACAGACTTTTCAATGAAGTTAATTAAGCATGATTTCAATGACTACCATTGTTGCCTTATGTTTTAAAATAGGTTTCTAAATCTATTTTTAAAAAAAATTATTGTCAATTGTCATTTGTAACATTTACAAATTTCTTTTTGATGGGGAAAACTGCAACTAAACACAATATCTTTTTTCTCATTTCAGTAAAAGCTTTTATTTTGCTGATCATAGATATATCAATAAACAAAAACAAGAAAACTTTTCCTTTAAAAAATAAAATGCATTTCAGTTCAGTGTTAGTGTTATTTATTATAAAAATATTTTTGCCGACGTGTGCTCCCCATATGTGTCTGCGAGACTATCATTAAATTTGCAATAATGAAAATGCAATAAATTTGCTGAATAATAATAACAACTGAAAACGCCATAATAAATGGCAAAGTCAGTTATATTTTCATATATTGATTGAATATAACTGGCATTTGACAAGAAGCCGTTAACAACAACAAATGTCGTTTTCTTCAGAAATACACACATTTTATTTCTAATAATACTTTTTTTTTTAACTTTTTTTTGGTGGCGTTTCAATATCTGCTATTATTACAAATTTACAGTAAAAACCAAATAACTAAATAAAACAATGCAAATAAATAACTTCTATAGAATAAGTAAAAATAAAACCCTGACGTTGCTGTTACTCAGTGAGCAACTATTGCTGTCAGTTTCGTTTAACAAAGAAAGCTAATTTAATTTTCGACTTTTCTATTTGTAACAATGACCGAATTTTATCTTGAATGCCTGTTGATTGACGGTTCACTGATTGTGTCAGCACATAAATTTTCTTTTTTTTTTCTTTTCACAAAAAAGACATTTTCACTTCTTCTCATACCAACCAACGCGTTTTAATTTTGTTTATGTCATAATATATGAATATACTATTTTAATATTTTTGCTAAAACTCAACTGTCTCCTAACCCACCCATTCACAAGCACACCCTTCAATAAGCAACATATAAATCATTCTTAAAAATAAGAACGCAAAAAAAACCCGTGCAAAATCTTTTTGACTTTTAAAATTTGCATACATATGAAGTTATGTAATAATTTTCACAAGTCCATTGCTAAATATGCTATGTGACAGGAAATTAAGATTTTCAATAGGTGTCACTAAAGAAGCCTTAAAGGTATTAATCAAAGGGCTTATATCACACAGTGGACCTCGTTTCTATATTTAAACTAAAAGTTGATTATTGCAAATAATAAAGTTGAACAAACTGTATGTTATGATATACGAGTATTGTGTGTTCAATTTCAACGGCTTCTCTCAAGCAAAATCTAATTAGTTAAAAAATCTTTATAAATCTTTAAGAGTTTGGAGCATTTTTCACTATTAAAATTAGGAAACTACAATATAAAATTTGTTTCAATGGGCACATGAGCATATAAAAGATAATAATAAAATACTATATGAAATTAAATTTATGGATTTTTACTTGTAACACAATAGAAATCTTGATACAAAAAAATTGCCAAAAATTCACTTGATAATAAAATTTAATTTTAAACAAGAAAAATAAATTGAGTTTTAGAAATTTTAATGCTATTAATTAGTGGTATTGTTAATTTAATTACGCAAGTTTGGGATATTTAATGTATTGCAAACGATTACTCTATTTTGTCAATGTTGCAGTGAAAGCTTAGAAGGCAAATAGTTAAATTTGGTAATTGAAAATGATTAATTGGAATTTTGCAAAATCGATCATTGTACATTTAAGAATAAATTACAAAAAATTGAAAAGTTAACATGTTAAGATAATTTATTTTAAAATTATTAAATTTAAATTAATTTTTAAAAATATTGGTTTATTGTAAAACATTCCTGCTCAAAAAGTGACATGCAACATAAAAAATAGAAAATTTATTTTGATTTAACTTTAATTAAATATTATGCTAGAAAAATATGAAAGTGACACAACTGCCAATCATAATGACAATATGACGCTTTGAGTGTGCTCTAAAACTGTCTAAAAGAAAATGTCATGAATCAAAAATTTACTGAAAAAAAACGTACTTAACTACAATTCACTTGACTAATGTAACCGAAATGCAAAAATAAAAAAAAAGTCAATAGAAATCGATTATTGATTTTTAGATTTTGGCTACTTTGGACACGTGAAAATTGCTAAGTGATATTTCCTTCTTGAGTACTACTAAGCAAAAAAAAATAAAAGTCATCTATTTTTCAGGTTTTAACTCGATGTAAAACCATTTCAAGCTAATGGAAAATGGAGATGGACATTGAAATACAAAGCAATTGCCACGATTCCAAAAAGAAATAAAACGACAATAGTCTAGCTATTCCTTCTTCGAAACAATTGAAATTTTAAATAAAAAAACGTGAAATCTCTAATGCATATAGACAGATGTATAGTATATAAAGTTAAATGTAAAAAAAAGTTAAAATCCACCTAAAGCCGCTAAAACAAAAGCTACAAAAACGTTTGAACAGAAATGCAGTTAACATTTTCCCACTAGGGATTGTAAAACAAGCAACAAATGGCCTGAAATAATGTTTGCATTGCATAAAGGCACTTGACTAAACCGTACTACACAATATAAAACACGTTATAAAAGTTTAAAATAAAAATTGAAAAACTTTCATTTAACAAGCAGGTGCAAATTAAATAAAAATAGCATGATTAAAACATGCAATTTTGCATAGTTAAGACACCCAAAAAAAATTAAACAAGCAGAAACACGTTATTATTGAAAAACATATTTCTTTGATTAACTTAATTTAGCATTAAACCAATGATCAGCTTACCTTTATATGTTCAAAGTTGATTTGTTATAATATTTGATATGAAATAATTGCTTTGAAAAATAAAATTTTAACAATTTTCAAAACTATAACTTAACTAAAATGATTTTTTCCCCTCTCTCTCAGATTTGCTATAATTATATTTTAGTTGTCCTAATGATGTAGAGCAAGAAAAGTTATGTTTGAGGCCCTTCGTAGTGGCTTCCTAAAATAATAATGCTACATAATACACAAATGACTTCAAATATATGAGGAGAGCCTAACTGTTTTTAACGTCACCAACTATTCCGACCAATCAGCGTTCATTTCGCTACTTACTCCCACTCTTCAAATTGTCACATACGATGGTTTGTGTTTTTTACATTCTACAAGCTACATGTATAGCACGTGATGCTGAATATAATGTTTTTCCATTAGAAAAAATATAAAGATATTAAAAACAAAAAATGGCGCTGTTTATATAAGACTTAATGGTTTATAAAGTTTTTTTTATATTTTATAAACAGTAAAATTTGTTTAATCTTCACTCCCACCCATATACGATATACTAACAAGCATACGAACATGTTTTTGTAAGCTTATAATTTTTGTGTCTTTAAGTAAGCACCCCCTGCAGTTCCTACCCCCCACTCCACATTACCCTTAATATCAAAGGATATATTTATGCCATTAGGACCCGAGGGATGACATTAATCTGCACTTCGTTGACCAAGCAAAGCCTTTTATGACACCTTTACTCTAAATGACTCCAGATAGATCCACAAAAATTAATGTAAACGTTTACCACTTAAGCCTCCAACATATTTTAAATTGCCGCTTGTACTTTATGTAACTACTTAACTGCAACGCGCAAAAACGTTACAAAAAATAATGTAAAAGTATTGACAGCTTTACATACAAAAAAAATCCAAGTAACATTCATAAATTCACTTTTGGATATTTTTTCTTCAATACCTTGAGTATAGAACATTACATTGCATAATTGCATACCGTTAATTCTAAATATTAGCGGATATTTTATTACAATAAACTCTAAAGTTAAATAAATAAGTTTGAAATAAAGAAATCTATTATTCTCAACTGACCTAATGTATTCAGCCAAGCGAAGATTACATACCGATGCATGTAATACTATGCAAAGTGTAATAGAATTTTAAGTTTATAAAATTTTTTGTCAAAACTTTACTGTATTTTGACATGCCAACTCTTTACCATACGACAATAAACTAAAATAATACACCATTTTACAAAAAAAACAAGATATTTGTGTATTTTTTGAAAATACTACAAAGTGAACGCAATTATGAAACAACCAACAAAAAGTAATAAGGCTTCTATTTGTATGTATACAGCAAAATCAATCAGTGGCCATATCACATGACCATACATGCACCATTATATTTGCGTCTATTTGTTTTGGTCCTTTCAAAATACATAGTACACGTACAACAACGGTCGACAACGCAATTGTGCAAGATAACAGTACCCAATTGTTTATCAACTCAATTATGACGTCAAATGTAATAAAAGGCGTGTCAAAAACGTCACCTTAAATTACTGTAAATAACGTCACAATAAGAGTACAATTTCGACGGTGTTACTCCCAACAGATATACACTCTAATTACCACTGACACAACATAACACACCTGAAATTTAAAAACAAAATGAATTTTTTTGATGTATTATTTTAGCTAAGCTAAATAACTTACGATGCTACAGTATATATACACACACACTGTGTGATGCAGACTTGAAAAAAAGTTAAATAACCGGTATGGTGGTGTTCAGTGATTTATATAATGCTGCAGTTCACGCTCTAGTGAAGCTGAAATTCAATCATAAAATCCATCCCCTTCATTTCAACTTGTACGCTTTCTCAGCTATTAGTTTCGGCCATATACATACGGTATAGTTTTTACACCTTTACAATAAGTTATGGTGCTTTTAATGCATTGCATAACTGAAAAGCTTCACTCAACCAAAGGAGAAAGGATTGAAGCTATATTATTATACACTGCAACCTAAGAAACTTTCCACAAAACACTTTACTATCACACCACAACCACATTTTACACCACTGTTTCCACCATCAACAGCACCGCCTTACTCAGGAACCAACCTTAACAATAGCGCCGGGCCAACAGAAAACAACACATTTTACGAGACCGTCAACAACAAACCGGTGCTCAGAAGAAACATCACAGAAAATTCTTAATAAATAAATTAATGTGAAAAACTAAAGGCTTTTTAAATATAGCAAAATTTAACATGAAAGCAAATGATAATGTCTGTCAAAAAGCTTTGTATTATAAGTTACAGTAGCGTAGTAAAAAAAATATTGACATGTTTGGTGCCATTTGTCAGTTATGTTTACATTTTTTCTCAAATTAGAAATTTGATTTTCTTCGATGCAATTTGTTTTTCAATATGGCATTTTCTTACAATTTGAAGACATGAATCAGAAACAGATTTTTTTCGATACATTTTCAGTCTTCAGATCCGGCTAAGCACTTATAAACATTCATTTTTACCCAGACACAACGATAAACTCCACCAAAAATAAATAATAAATAACAGTTTTAATTAAAATAACAAGAATCATTTGTGATAACGTTTTCTTTTATTGCGATATACACGAGTAATATTATTTTGATCTCTAAGTAATTCCTTACAGTGATGATGAATGAGACATTTCTCAAAGGAAAACTTTCAAATGGATTTTTTTTTCTACATCTTCTACACAGTTTATAAAAAGCCGTTAAAACGCTTTCTAACTCTGCCTTACAAACCGCCACACTATTTTTTTTTATTATTTCTGGCCAAAATAACTACTGCACTACCATCAATACTACTTGTAGTTCTACGAGCAAGTTTGCGTATATTTGAACACCAGTTGCGTTTCTAGCCAATTCAATAACTGTAAAAAAAAATAAAGCAAATATGTGGTTTGAAAAGCACTTTTCATCACTTACGTTTGAGCCTATTGTCACTGTATGCCTACATGTCCTTCGTCATGTCTATTCGTGTGTACAACTGCCCCTTAACAACATTTACAACTCCCAATTGACTAACTTAAGCTATCCAAATTGCCACCTTACAACTTTTATTTTTTTTAATAATTAAGGACCTATTGATGAACAATGAGTGACAATATAGAACAGAAAGCAATATAATGGGATACAACTTTTACAGTAATTTAAAATATAGGTCAACAAAAATTTATTTTAGCTTTTTGTAGTTTTTCCATAGAAATACAGTACTTTGCAATAAATATAACTCTAAATATGACCTTTGTCGTATTGTCTCATTTTGGACTAAATATAAAAAATCCATTTGTAAAAATTGGGTTGATTTTTCCAAATGCAATTTTTAGAATTTATCTAATAAAATTTTCAATATTTCACTAGTTTATTACAGCCTAAAATGTAAGACAGTTTAAAAAAGCGCTATTTTTTGTTAACTAGAAAAAGTAAAAAAAAAAAAAACTTTACACAATTTTTTTTTCAATCATCGAAATACAAAACACTGGTCCTTCAGAGGTTTAGACAATAAACCGTAAATGGCAAAGTCTGCTAATGTAATTCTTACGGTTGTATTACGAAAAGAAAAACAGTGAATGATGAAATTTATCCAAGAAAAACAGCAACGAAATAAATGAAAAACAAGTACAGTACAGTAATGAACTGTCAACAATGGAATTGTCTAAATTATAAACTATCCCATATAAAACACACACATGACTGACTGCCATTAATTTAAACTCTGCTCATTCGTTACGTTTAACTTAAAGAATAACACGAGTTTAACTCGATTTAAACATCAAAATGATAATTTCAAAAACTTCATTAATTACCTTTCACGACGTAAATTTCAACTAATAACTTCAAAATATCCGTGTAGATGTAAAAGTTGAAACTCAATATTTCGATAACATTACATTAAAAATAACCCCCAATGTCATAATATACAGGGTGTCGATGTAATTAAAGATTTCTTAAGAATTTTACACACATTTTTCCCTAAGCCGGAAAAAAGATGGAACAAAATAGTTGACTTATTGAGGAAGAGCTTCTATTAAATAAAATCGCATTAAATGTTTGTATAGAAAGAAAAAAAAAACGGTTAAAAGTTACACTATGCGTATTTGGCGATCTAATAATAGCATGTGCTCTTTAAATAGCCAAATATTTTGTATACACAATGTATATCACAATACATATTGTCATTGCCTAGGTTATTCAAATATAAATGACGTCTAATAGTTTTTAGCTATAGAATTTCTTTCGCTAGAAGCCTAAGAAATAATATATTATGTTTAGAATGAAACGATGGCAGTTTGATTTTATATGAACAATGAACCTTTTATAAAAGTACTACGATTGCACCTAATATTTTAACTTGTAATTGGTACGCATGTAAAGTACGTGTAGTTGCTCAATTGCCTTTTGTTTTTCACAAATAGCTGTGTTAAAAGGTTTCAGAAAACATTAATTCACTATATCTGCTGCTCTCAAAAACTGCAGTTATTTGCAGCTCATGTTATTTAAGGTCAAATACACCAAACATTTTCATAACACATGATTCATTTACATACTCATACTATACCGGATTATAATTTATGAAGTCGCAACAAAATAATTCCACACAAGAAACATGTACTGGGAAATGTACATAGTTTAAGACAAGTAAATTACTGAAGAGTTTCACTCACACACTGATTCATGCTACATTTATGATGAGCTTTAATCAGTAGATTAATCTTAAAATTAATCAATTAGTGAAAAACAAATTCAATTACAAACGTTTGTTTAGATGTACCACAATACAATTATAATAAAAACACTAAAATGTGACTCTTTAAAAAAAATTATATGGATTTAATTATGTTAATAGAGGACTTAATTCACTTACAAATTTTAACTAATTAAATACTTTGTAGTTAAACTTTTAACTAAATATATAAAAGAAAATCCTTTTGAGTTATCGCTATTAAACACACATTAATAGCATTACGAAATGTCTTAAATAATTAAATGTCAATTTGACAACTTCTAAGTCTCAAGAGCAGGAAATCGAGTTTTCCAATTTCAATCAGATAACTGAAAGTAATGACATCTGGCGGGATGCTGCATCAGCTAGAAAATTGTGCAAAGTGCATCAACATCTTTCATTGCATGCTGCTTTTATTTCTAACTGGATGGCGCCACCATATCAAAGAAAAATAAAATCAATACTATAATTTGTAAAATATAAAAGTTTGCTCCTTTTTTGTTGGTTTTTATATAAAACGACACAATGAGCTTTTTGCAGATGTTTATTCCGTTTTTATTGTATGGTCAGTATTTTTAAAAAGAAAGAGCGTTTATTCCTATTCAATGTCAAAAGTAAAATATAATTATTTTACTTTGTTTACGATCAAAGTGATCAGCATTATTGCTCCTAATATTATTTCATCTTTCACTAAAAGCTTTCACGCATTTTCACAAACATAATTGTCAAAGTTTAAAACAAAAACATAAATCACTAAATAATTGCCAGTCTTTAATAAAATTATTATTACACGTATCAGCTTCATTTCATAAATTAAAAAAAACCATTTTGCTAAAAAAGTAAAAAAAAAACTTATCTCAACAGTTGAAAGTGTAATTTATACCTAGGGACAGCTTTGGACTTTCCTATAAAAATCTTAACACACAAATCTGATCTTATTTGAGATTTGTAGCACGTTACTGGGGCAAACAAAAAGAACATATACAGTAGTCCCTTAATAGAATAATATAAAAGGCTAACATGATTTGTAAAAACTAGATTTAAAGTTAAGGATTTTTTTCTCTCTGTATTTGATACAAAAAGTCATTTTATATATACAGAACTGTACTCTCAAGACAAGTAAGCCCCTTTTACCCCTTGTCCTACATACTGTATTGCATTGCTCACACTCTTTAGTTGATGCTTTTTCAGTTGGCGCTACTGCCGATTTTGATGTTCAATACTGAAATCAGTGAGAAGAGAGAAGAATCTTGAACAAAACAGAATTAATAGAGGGATTTATAGCATACAATCTGCACCTGCGCCACATAAAAAATACAACTCGAATTCATTCATTCACTGAATAGGCTATCTATATTTTATATGGTATTATACAGAAACAAGTCAGACAAAATATCAATAAAAGCACAGTAAAAAAAATTAAAATCTAAGACACTAAAATAAAATACAGTGAGTATATCGATTGCTAAAATGTAATAAATTATCGTATTTAAAGTTAAATGTACCGCACATGAAAAATGATTTTTTTTTTTCACTTGACTTTGATGTAAAAAAAAAAACAATTGAAAAATAATTATTTCATAATGTTTTTAGTTCTTTGTTACTGTATTTTACATATCTTAAGCATTTTAATATTTTTTTTTTCTAACTATTAAATTTGATCATGATTGTTGATTTAGCCAAAATTGCAAAAACAAAAGTATTGGATAACCAAAAATACATTAAAAATGTATATTGTATTTGATTAAAATTATTTTAGAGAAAGTTAAAATTCAAATGCGTTACGTCATTCCAGATTTTCGTAATGATTTATCTCCAAGTCGTAAACATGAAATAAAATATGCAAACAAAATAGTCATTTTGTAAAGCCTTTTTCTTATGATTTATTTTCAGCCTACTTTTCTTAAAGTAAATTAGCTTCAGCTTGGATAATCGTATAAAGCGTTTTAGTCATTGTGTTTCATCTATTCCTCATTTTAATAACGATGACATTAAAGGGAGAAGTTTTGTATAAAAATCATTATAATATGCCTAAAAAAACATCGCTAATTAACGAGTGTCATCAATGATATTTAACAAAAATGCTAAAAATAAAGCTAACGAAGTGGCTATTATTTTTCGAAATATATTTTTTTTTTATGGTTTTGTTAACTATACCACTGTTTATTCAATTTTACATGTTTTACGTATCAACAACATAATAATGCATTCATTTTTCAAACGAGCATGCGTACGTTGTTTTATGTGCAGAAATGCAGAAAAGTCGCAGGTGCTTCAACACGAACGCTTATCCTTTGCAACTAATCAACCGATTTTGCAATATGGGGCCCAAAGTAATTTCCAAGTCAACATTTTGTTGCTGATCAGATCGATATGGATCAACGCCAACGCTCTTCATAAGAAATGCACGTATATTTTTATGATTATAATTTTCAAAGGGCTTTTCAGCACCTGCAGATTGTAATGTACAGTAAACACGTAGTTTTAAAGAACTTATCAGCAAATTTCACCAGTTAAAAATTGGACGATATCTACGCAATAGTAGTGCTCATATAAAATAACAATCATAAGTATTTTTTAAAACAATTTAAAATAAGATTCTTTCTAATAATAAATTAGCAGTTAAAATAGACTGAATGCACTAAAAATTTCCCAAATTTTATACAACGTATATGTCAAAACCCAGTCATTCTAATTCCCACAATAACGTCCAATTAATGATACCTCTGATTGCATCATTACAAAATGTAGTTCGACTTTAAAGCCCTCTAATAAATAAAAGTATAAAACTCTAAATGACTAGACAGAATTGCCATTTGTTTTGTTTGGCTAACGGATTATTGTCGTCGTAATGCAGTGAGACGCAACGTAACGTTGAAAAAAATTCCTGCATTGATGCTTTCCAATTTCTTTCTTCAACAGACACATAACTTTTGTCTTTATTATAGCTACACATAATTGTATCTATTACATGATACAAATTGTTTTTATGCCATCACATTTGTTGTATTGACTTAATATTATTAGTAGCCATTTTGGCTTATTTCCACAGTTTCATTATTAAAAGTTTTGTTCCTTTTGTTTTTGTTAGATTTCCCCCGGTATATGGAAATTTAAGCATCCAGCACATGGTTTAGATAAGAAATATAGCAAATTGCTAATCTTAAGATTTCAATTTTTGATAATTTTTTGTCCGGTGGTAAAGTTGGCAATAACGTTCGCAGCTCAGCAAAAGCCACGTTGAATGCCTCAACTCTAATCCGTTCTCGTGTGGCATGAGCAGTTCGGTATTTTTGAGTAGCTCGCCGACGTCGTCGCTTCTCTTCACGGCTTAAATGCTCGCGTTCCCCGCTGCGTTGTCGTAAGCCCAACGACGTTAATTGATTTCCCCGTCGAGTACCACTGTTTACACCGTTAACAGCACCGGTAGATGCTCGTCTACCTTTCGGCTCATTTTCCCCATCACTTGTCTCCAAATCAGCTGACATTGTTCAACAAACTTATGACACGACTTTTAAACTAAGATTATTCAAGTGGTTTTTTCCCAAACGAAAATTCAACTTTTATCACAGTTTTAGAAGTGATGAAATGCCATAGACCAGCTTTAAAAAGAACAAAATAACTTTTTTACTAAGTCCCAAAAAAAGTTAACTTTACATAAAACAGCTTTAAACGCAAACATACTCTGAAATGACACTGATTTAGTGGATTACATTTTAAAAATTACAACCTAAACCAATTTACATTTTACAATGTTTGAAGTGATTCTGTCTAGGGAGAGCTAAAAAGGCATAATATATTTTATATCAAAAAAAGAGAGGTGCCTAATTTAAAATGAGATTGACAAAGATTCAAAAAGAGTCCCCTCTTATTCAATGATACGCATCCCTATCCTCCTCCTTCTAACAAACAATTTCCACTTGTAATCCATTTTATTTCCCTCTCACACTTTCTGCATTTTCATAACCTATACTTTAATTCCTAGGAGATTTGTCCAATTCAGGGCGATTTATAGCATCAATTACACTTACATGAGATAAAAAAAACGCCTAACAAGAGGAAGATTCAGTTGCAAACGCTAAAGGGCCGACATAAGGGCCTTTTTCAACTATCCAATTCAAACAATTTTACTGTCTAACAAACAACATGAACATATTGCAAAATAACAAGAAAAATTTGTCGCCATAAAATCTATAAAGTCCTAAACAACCCTACCAATTGATAAAAGAAACTTTTCACTCGGAAGATTACATGGTGTTTATGAAGTAGCACACCCTAAACTATTTTATGATAACACAAGTCATTGTATGGGACCTGGTACTACAGTATATTGTGGATAGCTTTTTACAAAATTAATCTTCCCGTTGCCAGATGAGTTTGTATAGTCATCAATATTTTTTTAATAATCGATTTTTTATATTATAAACTTTCCCCTTTTACTGTAAAAAGCTACATTTTTATGCTGGTTTGATTATTTCTTTTTGTACTTTCAATAAATTATTGGAAACATCTAGTATAGAATTGGACTGTTGTTGTCTAAAATAATCTCTAAAATTGACAACAATGTGCAAAAGTTGACAAAAAATTAACTAAGTGCTGAGCTATTCAGTATAAGTCCCCAAAATTGCACTGAAATTAATTGTTTTTCAAAATCGCTGGCAGGATAACATAATTAAATTTTATATGCCGTCTGTCAGACTAAAATGCTGCTCTCTCTCTAAAGCTATATAAAATGCAATAGTCACTTTAATATTAATTTGAACAGGAGGCACCATAACCCAATAGACATGCAGAAGGTGACATATGGCATCATGAATTTCTATGAAGTGTACTTGCATAGGGATGAGCAAAATTAGAAGAGGATAAATGAGTTTCAATTCAACACCACCTAAATTTGAAGCCATTGTCATTTTAATCCACACAACGTTGTCCGAAACATGACATTGTGAACTTGAAAAGAAACCTCAATTATTGTGCAAATATTTACAACTAATTTTCAAGCCTTCTTTTCCACAAGCAGTTCAGACATTGTAAAATAAAACTTTCACCCCGACAACCGAATAACAGAAGAAAAAAAATACTAAAAAAAAAAAAAACAAATAATAAAACTTAGTTCATCATTTGCTAATTGTTTGCCAAGTATTTTTCTCTAAAATCCAAATCTGAATCACTCCTGTCTTGAGCACTGGTTAATTCGATGTCAGTTACAAGACCAAATAATTATTCATATTAATCACACTAATTCAAGCTTTTTTTTTAAGCTAATTAGTATCTTTTACAAAGTAATTAGCAAAATTACTCATAATTTTACCCTTTGAATTGTCAAGTTGCAGATGTTGTTTCACTGGCCCTTTAAAAGCTAAACACACATTTTTTTAATATTAACATTTTAAGCAACGTAATAAATTTCCATTTACTTACATACCAATTTCTTAGCTGAAGATACAGATTTTTATGCTTGCTTACAACTACTAACAAGTGACACATGACGTTTTTGGTATCAAATTTCAAAAAATTCAGTTTGAGAGTTGTCTTAAATGCCACATGCGTGGACTGAACTCAAATGTACAATGTACTATCATTCCTTTCCCAAAAAAGAAATCTCATCCGACTGTGATGATGCATGTATAAGAGTGTTATGAAGTGTCCTGCCCACAAAACCAACCTATTACACGCTTAATGTGATGTAAGCGATGAGATAAAGCAACTTTATACGGATGCTACCAAGCAAAACAGAGCCGCTTCGACACATTTTGAGACCCTTATAGGCCAGATCTCTTATTGGTCGACAGCTTTATCCATGCATTAATCATTTTGTCTAGGGCATCTGTCTGTATATTCCTCGCTCACTCATTTTCACCCCAAATGACATTGGGGTTCACCGTTCTCGCAAATTATTTCTATCTCGAATAATTTGGTGCCTTCAAAAAAAAATTTTCTTCATCGAAAATAATTGTGACAAATGATTCTTTAGCGTAAGATAAATAATTTCAGTGTAAGAAAATCGTATTTTAATTTTCTTTTAAGCTGTACAGCTACTTATAATAGTACACTGGATTTATGAATGATTGCAACACAGTTGAAAGTCGATGACTAAATAATTGAATAATAATAATAATGTACAACCATTTTAATTCAGCTAAAATGTCGAGTTTTAGCATCATCTAATCAAAATTGTATGATTTCAGTAACTTTATAATTGAAAGTACTGTACCTCAAATAGAAATGAAACACTAGCGAGTTACAGACTTTGAATATAGGGCTGTACTTTGAGAGAACTTAAATAGATCTTAAAATAAAACGGTTTGAATATCACTGATTGCTATTTTATGTTTCACATGATACACTGAACACAAAAAATGGAATCAATAAACTGTAAATGTACTGTAACTGAACAAGTCAAGTTACACATTAAAATGAACACAGTTGCACAACAATCATGTCATCTAATACAAATCAATAAAGAAACGGGATTGAATCGCATAGGTTTGAATTGAGATTTGTCTCGTTTATATTGCAAGATGCTTGCTATTTTGCTCAAGTTTACAGTATTTTCTGCATAACAGCAATATTAATAGAGTATTACTCTACTAATCTATTTACCATTTCTACTAAGACGACAGTAAACGGCATATATACTCCAATTAACAAAAGTTACTAACTCTTTTAAGCTTTAAAGTAAATTAAAAAAGTAGTTCCTACCTTTTCCAACATGAATTCCACTAATTTCATCCAATCATCATGGCAGCTATGTTTTTCACCTTTCAAATTGGTGCAATATTTTCGTCCAAATTTAGTAACACCGTGAACTTGTAGTATTGTATGTTGTTCTCTTTGTGCATTTTACTTTCTTGAACACATTCTTACTATCACTGACTAACGCGAAAGTGCCATAAGTTATTTGAATTGTACTTAAGAATACTGTACTATGAATCACATGTTAATAACGGTCGTTAACCCTACTCGAAATAGGATATTTAAAGGCCGGGTTTCTCTTAACTTTTGCATAAGTTTTATTCCGTTACTTGCCTGCTTTTTCGGCATATTTCGCGACCGATATCATTAAGTAACCACACTGTAAAACGAAAACAATTTTCCAAAGATACCGGTAATAATAAAATTGTTTTTCTTGGACTCTTTTCAAAATGTAGAATAGAACAACACAACGCGCAGGTTAAAAATTTAAAACTCACCCTTTATTAATGACCTTGCATGTGTGACGTGAATTGTACCGCGAAAGGTTAAGCTTTAGTGACCTTTCCTATAACAATTCAATGGTAACCGTGTTAGCCAATTAATATTTTGCCAATATTGAACATTTAAACATAATATTCTGATTAAGTTGGTAAATTTGGACTCCTTTATTTATTTTTTCCCAAAAAATTTCGTTTCCAAAACAATCATGCAATAAAAACTTGTTATGCTTTTTTATTTTGGCACTGTGAGTATAATCAGGGTGTTTTGTACAATAAAATACTTAATAAAATTCGAAACTACGTGAATAAGTTTACTGTATAGTTATAATATACTTAGTGATGCAGTCCATTTACGTGAATGACTTTAACAATACGTTGTTTTTTCTCATCACCAAAAAACAATCTCTGAAAACTGGTTGAAACAACTCGGATTCCCAACTCCACTAGTTCAGCTAACGAAATAACGCATAAACCAATCCAAAGACCAACATTGCCTCCTATGATTCCAGCAAAATCGCCAGTCTGTTAATGACATTTTACTGATATTATAAAAACAGTGCCCATACTAAAATCTCGTTAACTTACTTTGTAGCGGTAATCCTCATCTACAACTTCAACCATAGTCGATGCCAGACTGACTCTTAGTTCAACTTTGGTGTTGTCCCATTTGGTTTTACTTTTTTTGGTTTTATTCGTTGACGATTGCAGAGACTCACTGACTAAAGTCTATTACAAAATATACCAAATTCATGCACAAACAGAATAACATGGGTGTTCAAAAAAGCAAAATTTTCTTTACTTCAAACCAAGCAGATGTGCTGATTGTAGAGTAGTCGACCATCCATTCTCTAGTCAAAAAAAAAATTAAAATTCGACAATATTTTTAAATAAATCACGATTTGATGAAATATTTTACGAGCATGGTAAGCTGCAGTTGGCATCAAAATTATACAAAGAGTTAAAGTCAGTCTCATTGCTTTCTTCATTAGAGTTGTGGTTGCCTTCAGTTGGCACAGGCGTTACACTCGCATTAGGAACGTTCATTCCTGTTAACAAACTATCTGAAGTTAATATTATATCTGGTTATCAATACTGTAGATAAATTTATTATAAACTTACGTACCTGGTTCACATACATTAAACATCTGAGATCTCCAAAGATCAACCCATCGACTGTTCATGGGAACAGCTAAGTCTAAGCATCCATATTTCTCTCTTTTGGTATCAAATAATAAACTGTATACGCATGCCTAATAAATGAACAAAATAAAGCTTATAATATTGTAAATTGTAGTCATAAACGACCTGGAGTCTTTCAAGAGTATAAAAAAAGCATTTAGACTCCTATAAAAACCAAATCTGACTTAGGAACACCACATTTTGGCGTCAATCTCCAAATTTTAAGTTCAATTATTTGTATATACCTTTGTAGAATACATATATTTCGTTTCTTCGGAATAGTAAATATTAGCAGTTCTCTGTTCCGTAGTTAATGGATCCAAACATTCATTTCCACGTTTTGGAAGTCTCGTAATGTGTTTCTATAATATGAATGACATTAAATGGACTATGTTAAGTGTCGTCCAAACTTTAGTGTAATGTCAATAATATTACCATGTCAAAACGAACTTCAAGATAATCTCCAGGGTACACGCGTGTTCCTTCAGATCGGTAGAGCACCGGAGCAGTTCCTGGAGGATGAACCCAAACTTGAATATAGTTTTCATTGAACGAAAAACTGCGTTTGCTCCTATCGGTACTAAATTTTAATGAAAGAACTATAACAAGTTTTTTTATAAACCTTTAATCAGTAACTGCTGTATTTTAAGCGTTTGATCTCAATCAGTATATACCATTATTTGGTCTTCCTCGTTTCGCCAAGTGACTTCCAATATTGAAAGTAAGGCAGGGTCCAAAATATGCCGTGCGAAAATAATACAAATCATTCAAATCGCTGTTAAATGTCAAATAATTACTACAAAAAAGTAAAAGAAAAGTAACTGTATCTCACTTCTTTGTACATGGCTTTTTATTAAATGTGCAAGTTCTTGGCTGAAATCTTTCGGTGACTGTTGACATATTCTGGATAAACTCCCTTTTTAAAAGTGCAAGGATAATATCAGTAGTTGGACCATCCACCGGCTTTTAAAATAAACTAGATTATTAATAAATCGGTTTTAAATTACTTATCTTATTTACAATAAAATCAGTCTCAGAACTCTCTTTCGGCTTAAACTTCGTAAATCGCAAGTTTGAGCAGACCGTAATTGATGGAAAATCAAAATCAGCACTGTACGAGGTCGACTGCACGGTTTTACCACTAAAAAAAAACAGTATTTAAGTGTTGTTAAAAATGATTTTTCTTTAAGTACAGTAAATATTACTCAATGAAGTCCTTAAGTATAGGCCACGATTGGTAGATTGACATCATTGTCGCTCCCAAAGATACAAGAAACCAAAATAATTTCCACTGAATTTTTCGCCTCTTACAAACTTGTTGTAATCCAGGCAAAGTAGTATTTTCAACAAACTCTTCAAACAAACTGTCCATGTTTTTCTTTTCCTCGCTCTTCGACCAGCCATTCATTCCTGTAATAGTTAAACAACACAAAAAATGAACAAGAAATTAAAGACAAAAATAGTTTAAGATTTTACCAGAGCTGGATTTATTTGTCACATTTAAAATCCTTTTTGTTTTTGCTGGTTGAACATTAGACACTTTAAGGTCGGACGCACTCCAAGCGTGCATTTTTACTAAACGGACAGCTAGATTTCTTCAGCTTCTACAAAAGCAATAAAAATATAATCATTTCATAAATTGAAAAAGTGTTTGCCATGGTCATGCAGCGTAATTTATACCGTTTAAAATAATAAATAGCTAAATTTGATTCCTTAGAGAGAACAGAATTACTGTACGTCAATCAATATCTTGTAAAGAATTTTAATGCGCAGGATGTAATATTATGTTAACAAATTGCTATAGTTGCCACCGTTTTACAAATTAATTGGTCCCGAAGGAATTCCGTGCGATTAACAAACGTATTATCAAAAATTCTACGACATTGAAATTGTTTAGTATTCCATTTTGAACGCTAATTATTATTATGATTTTTACTATAGCAACAAAAGGGAGTCAATGGGTACCAATACGAAATTTAAGCATTTTGAATTGAAAAACAATGCCAACAAGATGCATTCACTTTCTCAATTAAAGATAATATTTTTACCTGTCGAACACGTAATATAATTCACTATCATAATATATTGTTACTATATGATTATGTCAGACTATTATTTAATCAGCTGCATGAAAAATGACTAACTTATAGAAGTTTTAGACATTAATATTTTTTTCACCATTTTAATATTAATAATAAGTTTTAAAACGTGTCAATTTCTTTGGTACATTGATTCACATATTCAAAATGACATTATTATTTCCTAAAAAAAAAACACTAAAAAATAATTAATTAAAATAAAGTAACTAATTACTGGCTTACGTCATAATACTGGGTATTATACCGGGTGATTTTCTCATGAAAGAAAAAAGGGTGTTCCAATTTAGAAAATCTCCCGGTACAAGACATTATCTGACTATAAGTTTCAGTAATACAGTGTTATAAACAAAAATATTTACTGTAATAACTTCCCACCAATTATCGATATTTTTATTGCATTATTACTTAAGTAAATAACATTATAGGTTAATACTCACTAACCTTACCTATTTTTAGTATAATTTGTTATTTTCGAAGTAGCCATAAATATTTGCATAGTAATTCGGGAAACAAGTAAATGAACTACAGTATTCCACTTAACGACATTATAAGTTTTGTCTCGGACATCCAAGACATAATTTTAAAATAATATTATACAGGTATTTCCTTTAAAAAAAAAAAGTTAATCTATTTGACAACATATAGTATACTTTATCTCCAAAGTTATAAATCAATTTTGTTTTGCTATATTATTTGTGACATTTTATTGTGAATAAAAATTAACTAGTAGTCCAAGTAATTCCCCATTAGTTTTTGGTTTATACGAGTTTTACTCGTGAATGGTGGCTTTGGCATATGACAATTATTAATGCATCAGTATAGGGAAAAATGAATGTTTACTGCATGTTAACAGCCAGGTGTCTGCACTGTAAACATTATAACGCGTTATTCTGAAATAATATTTCTATGCGTTTAGACTTTCAGCACTGGGCTGATTCAATGACGGCGAGGAGCGGTTTGACGTATTTTCAGTGTTTGATTAGGGGCAAAACAATATAGAAATTAGAAAGAGTCATGACATAACAGTGAAAGCATATTATAATTCGTCATACATCGAGCTACTGTGTTGTTTTTTCTATTAAGTTATTATTTTTGCAATTCAAAACAGAAAAGGAGTCGCCGCATAATATTATGAACAGTGTAAAGTGATGATCAAACCTTGATTTCTTTACAATTGGTGCAATTTTGACTAATTCCTGTCAATTTTTAAACAGTGTAGCTGAAGCTAAGGATATTTGCCAGCGTTAAAGTACTTTTTTTTATTCATTTTTTTTGTGAATTAATTATTTCTACAAATCGGGGGATTAGTCATATCAACTCTAAATAAAATAGTTTCAGCCACTGTAAAAGTACTGCAACAATGAAATTCTTTGTAGTGATAAGTGTCATTATTTTTGTGTTCATTGACTTGTCACATGAAACTGTAAGTACAATCAAATTAATTTAACCCATTGTTTGTGTACCATATTGCCAAATTGATCTTTTGTTGTTGACCTTTTACACAGTCGATAATTTACAAGACTAGTTTGAAAAATAAAATTTAATTTTTGCTGGTAAAGTGATTTCACAAATTTGTTTCTGAGAACTAAATTATATTTGAGTTTAATTTAATTATTGAAAAATATAACCAACTGTTTTGACATTAAAAATTATAATTAAACAAAGTCAAATATGATTGATTCTTTATCAACTAATTTGTTTTTGTCTTTTCAAAGTTTTCGTTGTTAATAGTGATTCATTACTATACACATACATAATTATCAGGGGAAAAAATGACTAAACATATATTAACCCACATATTGTATAAAACGAGGGTAAATAAAGGCAATAAATTTAACTAGTAAATAAACAATGTCGTTAAATGTACCCGCATGTGTTATATAGTTTATAATTTAGATTAAATATTAATTGAATTTTTAATTATTTATAGAATATACTGGACAAACAAGATAAAACAAATAAACGAGACTTGCCTAAGACGAACAATGGAATAAAACGAGGATTATTTCGAAATATTATGAATACAATAAATACTATTCCAGCCGCATTTAATCAATTTATAGGTATTCCATCAACATCAAAATCCTCTTCTTCTATTTCAGAAACGATAAGTGCCGATATAAACGTTAAAGAGACTTTTAACGTTGCTGCAACGTCTTCAACTAAATCACCAACAGCTGGAATAGACAGTAACGAACAAGCACCAACTTTGGCTAGTCCGATCAGCGTAAAAGCCAATGCAACAGTGAATGGAACTGTTAATTCATCAGAGACCAAAACAGTTCCAACCTTAGGAACCACTATGAAATTGTCAGCTGAAGATATCACCACTAAAACGGCTTCACTTGTTACATCTGCTCCAATAATAATGTCAAAAAGCAGTAAAGAAAACGCAGATCCAACCGTTAGCAGCAGCACTGGAATTGACAGTTCAAATGAAATTTCAGACAGCAATCAGGAGAATGTAATAGATCTAAGCGTTAATAGTGGTGATGGAAATAATAGTTTACTAAACATGTTTCCAAACTCTATGCCAAGTTCTTCTACAGTAATACCGAAATCAAATGAAAATTTAAGCAGTACTAACCCAAACACCAAAAATATAGATACAACAACTGCGATTTCCGACAGCAATCAAC
Source organism: Helicorthomorpha holstii (assembly GCA_013389785.1). Classification (NCBI taxonomy): domain Eukaryota; kingdom Metazoa; phylum Arthropoda; class Diplopoda; order Polydesmida; family Paradoxosomatidae; genus Helicorthomorpha; species Helicorthomorpha holstii. The sequence goes on from JAAFCF010006680.1 coordinate 27,759,709, forward strand.
CTAAGGAAGCTACTTTTGAACCGACCAGTAACAACTCTAGCTCTTCAAATGCAGTTGCGTCAACTGCAGTTTCAAGCAGCAATCAAGAAAACGTAATAGATTTCAGCGTTAATAATGGCGCCGAAATTAATAATTCGCCAGACTTGTTTCCAAATGCTCTGCCAAGTTCTTCCACGGTATTACCAAAATCAAATGAACTTTCAAGTAGTAATGTAAATCAAAATTCCAGTACCAGTACTACTGCCGCTGTAACCGAAACGATAACAGATCCCAAAACCAATCCGGATCCAGTTACTTCAACATTGGCTCCTCAAACCACTTCAAAAACAAGTACTACACTACCGAAACCCAGAGATTCCCTTTTAGGAAATACATTTGAGAATGCTCTCAGTGACATTGGTTCACTTTTTGGAATACCACCACCAACGAAAAAACCCCCGTCAACTTCGCCACCAATTACAACTTCGACAAAAAAACTATCCACAACACATTCAATTCCGTCTAGTGAAAAAACAACAAAAACCATCAAAACTGATATAGTCACAACTTCAACCAAATCTCCAATTGCAAGTAATAATAACCCTACTACATGGAAAAACTTTATGGAAGACAGTGACCAGATCTTTGAGCCTTCATCAAGTACATTACGAATATCTGGTTCTGAGTTAATAACTGAGGTTACTTCTACTGTCAAACCATTTAATAGTGCGACAAAACCGACTACAGCAGTAACTACTGGCAATCCAATAATGGGGTTTTTTGATAACATATTTAAAGGCTTTGGTAACATGGTTAATCCCCCATCGAGCACTCCTGAACCACGAATTATTGATTCAACTACGTCAACCGAAGCTACTTTATCAGTGAAACCAGTTATTACGGTTACAACTACTCCTAGTTCAACCACTACTAAATTTATTACAACCTCTACAACAAAACCTACTATAACAACTAATTCTGGTCTTAATAATAATCCAATTATGGGAATTTTTGACAACATATTTAAAGGTATTGATTCCGTGTTTAACCCTCAACCGACTACTATTGCACCACGAATCATCACTACTACCACCAATCGTAATACAATAACAACAACACTTCGAACAACGTACATTCCAACGACTGCAAGACCAATTATCATGTCTACTTCCAAACCAGCGACAACTCCACCAAAATCACAGGATCCATTTGGTCCTTTCCTATCAAACCTTCCGATTATTGGACCAATTTTGTTTCCGCAAAAACCGTCACCCGTTGTGACAGACCCTCCTGTTACCACAACCACTACCACAACAACTGTTAAACCAGTGACGACTCCAACAAAATCTCCGGATCCAATGGTTTCCTTTCTATCAAATTTACCATTTATCGGTGATCTATTTGCTCCTCCTAAAACGACGGTTGCCCCACGTATTGAAACGTCTACCATCGTGGCACCTACTACTCCAAACCCAAATCCATTTGCTGAATTTCTTGGAAATTTATTTCCAAAACCGGCAACCAAGCCGATTGTGCAAGTTGCTCAAACCACACCAGCCCCTTTCAATTTTTTCAACAATATCTTTGCTGCATTTCAACCACCAACAACAACAACGACTCCTCCACCGCCAAAAACTCCACCAGAAGAACCAATCCTTTGTAAAGGACTTAATGCAATTCCTTTTCTCAATATTGTATTGAAATGTTCAGCTCCGACTCCATCACCACATACAAGTTGCCAGCTTCCTACTAAAGCTCCTCTAAATCCTATGGACGCTTTATGGAATATAATGGAAAATATGCCTGGCATTGGACCTATTGTTAAATTTATTCACATGATAGTCACTGGCGAAATTATTTTCCATATTCCGCTGTTTGGCCCCATCATTAAGGTCATTGTCCAATCTTGTGCTGATTTAAAATTTAAAATACCATTTGTTACTGCGTATGCAGAGATTGGGCCTTGCATTCTAGTAAAAAATTAATTGATTAAAATGAGGGAAAACTCTAAACTATTGTATAGAACTGTACAATGTAAAGTAAACAAATAAATATCTGTGGGAAACTAAAATTTTTAATATCACCAACCTTGTTTAAATATAATAAGACGTAAAAGCGGTTCCGAAATTGTTAAATGAATAAACAAAACTGCACATGTGTTTGCATGCCAGATAAATTGATATGACGTAACAAAACGCTTTCAGGATGTAATCCGGTTCTTCTGTATTTAAACAAAACCTCTAAATGAGGTTTATCGTTTGTTTCACCAGTTTCAGTTATAAATATTAACATTTCAACTGAAACAGTTAATAACTTATAATCGATGACGCTCAAACTGCAACTTAATTGTAACTTTATTGAAATTAAATTCAAATAAGTTTTTATGGGTATAAATGATGTCAAAATAATATTACATATACGGTAATGATGAATACCGGTATATGCCATAAACTGCGAACATAATCTAAACTAAAATATCTACCAATTTAAGCGATCAATGAGACTTGATAATAGCGATCTTCCTGGCCAAATGGCTGTTAAAAACTGCGTCAATGTGGTATTTCCTCTCAAAAACTGGGAAATGCCAACCAAAACACTCTTGAGTTGAGGTCCAGCTGAACCGGATAGATTTTCAAATACAGAAGCCCAGCCATTTAACCGGTTAAACATGTTATTAAGGCTCATGGAAGTAGCATTGTCTACAATTGAGCTTAAAGACGGATCATCTCGTTTCTCTAAATCTTCATCATCGATCAATTCAAGTTTCGGTGCTGCCTTTATTAAAAATTAACAGAACCTTTAAAAACAAACCAACTAAAAATATAAAACTAAACTTACTTCCACAGCAGAAACAACGAAAAGCACAGCCAGAAAAACACCAAACACAATTTTGCTATTCATTTGTTAAATAGAAAAATAAAAGAGCAAATCAAACGACTGATCAAGTGACTGTTAACAATTGAGAATGGTTCTTACTAGTCTATGATAGACGTTTATATACCAATCAGTCGGCTAATTAGTAGTATTGGGGTAATTAGATTTGTTTATGTAGCCTTATTTATTACTGTATTGTATGATGATTAGTATTAAGATTAAAATAAAATTGAATAAGTACACAAAATGTAGTACTAAAAGCCGTATATGAAATATATCGGGTAAAAGTTTATATTGATTCTGAATAACTTGCTAATAAAAACTGTTGAATTGCAAATAAGTGACCTGTTCAAATGAATATCATTATAAAGTGTAACAGTACGTAATGTACAGTGTTAGATAATGGTACTGTAGTGTCTGGATTTGATACACCAACTCGGTAAATATGCTTGTTTATAAGCTATATATCACTGAATATATCAATTCAATTAAATAACGTGCACTAATTAAGTAATTATAAAAATATAATTTTTTGTTTTCGTACATTTTGCATGATTTTGACGTGTGACAAAATACGACACTTTCATCACACTTTCTCATTCAAATTTTTCAGGAAATAACCCACATGAAACAGAAAAATAGGCGACGTTTCAAAATAATAGTTATTTATTAATTTGATGTCGAATAGTTGGTAAGGGGAATTACAAATAATATCTGTATATTTATTTACATGCCAAATGACTCACGAGGTAGCCGATGTCATTTTACACATGTGGTGCGCATTTTAGGTAAACATTTCACGCCAGCAGGAAAAATTACCGTGGAATTTTATTAGCAAGGATCGCGCTTGTCGTTCAACCGAATTGCTATTAGAACTATTCTCATGTTGTTAATAGCATTAGAAACGCAATAAAATAAATAATTTTTTAAATTTTAATGATTTACAAGTATTTAAAAAAAATTAAGAGTCTAAATTGGTGCTTTTATTACTTATTCATGTATAACTCAAGTTTTAATTTATTACATTGATCTAATTATTTTCTCTTTATTTCGAAACCTAAAACCCAGTCTGTTAATTTACAAGCACATAAAATTAGCAACGAACAAGAATAATTACGATTTTTTTTACGAATAATTTGTCCAGCTTTATATTAATTTTATTATTTTCAGGTCTAATTTTGAAAATAAGATACCAAAATCAAGTTTGTTCATTAGAATATTGTTATATGAAATTATTTCCCAGGGAAGCGCCAGAAGATAAAACAAGTCCAAAAATCTTAGTAAATAATGTAAAAATACTAGGCAAAACAATGTCGATAAATCCATCGAAACACATCGGAGTTTGTAAGAAACTCACTAGCTTTGTAACGGCATCACCGCCATCTTTTCCTAATACTGAACTAGCCATTGGAACAACAAAAAGTTGAGCTGCTGTAGAAATACCGTTAATCGAAGCCACGACCGTTTTCCCACCAGCTCCGGTACCCATTTGTTTGAACATATTATCAAGCATTGGACTTATAATGTTAGCCATGCCGCCTAATGGAGAGTTACCCCCGCCACCAGTAAACAAACCGAGTATAGCGTCGATTATGCCCGCTGCCGGAGACGACGTTGCGACTGCATTTTGCCGTTCATACAAATTATGAGCCTGTTTACCATAAAAAATTATAAGAAAAAAAATGTAAAAACATTGCACTCAAATTTAAAAGTGTATAAAATATTTATGAAAAATAGTGGCAATGAAATTTAGTCAAATTAAATCTACATTTTACGCCTTAACCCACTTTCAATATTTAACATTGAATCTGGTTGTATTTTTTCAATTTGAGGTCATTCAAAACTTAATAGACAACACAAATTAAGTGCTTTTAACTTTATAATAAATATTATCATGTAACTCAAACTTACGGAAACACATTGGCCATACAATGAAGCGATAAGAGCAGTTACAAGAAAAATTTTCATTTTTTTTAAGCTTAAAAAATAAACGTGAAAGTTAAGAGTTGCAATGAAACCACTTTCATATACAGCCAACCACTCTTCAATGCATTAAATAATAAAAAAACGCTACACTGTGCTAGGTGGATTTTCTAATGCGTCATAGAATTAGTTATAAATTTTTTTTGTAAACGATTGTAATGCATCGTATATGCAGCTGTATTTATTTGGCGACTATCGTTTGCAGCCTTATAAAGCTAACGAATGTACAGTAGCTGTCTATTGTTTTTTTTTACTAAAGGCTCGTTAGTTGTTTCATAATATTAGCAAAATATATTTAGAAAACCGCATTTACAAAACTGTAATAATATTAATTAGTCTACAGTATAGAGCATGTCATTGCCAAGCATAACATCGGTAATATAAAAATAATTATTTTTTCTGTAAAGTGTAAAACCTAATGTGTAAAATGTAAAGTAGTAAAGAACAAAATATAAAAATAATGCATTTTTGAAGCACAACTACAGTATATTAACTCGACTGTATTGTTTTATTCCGCCTTGCGGGAATATTGCCACAACTGTGTTTGCAAAATTATTCAAACTAAAATAATTTAATGCAGCACGTACAAGTACCTTCGATTGCGCTAAACGTCACACAAAGTATCAACAAGCTGTGGATGAATAACAAAATTATTAATAAAATAAGCTACAACAATCACTCAATAGCAACTAATACGCCATTTTAATTCAATTTTAATTTATACAAATTTAATTTGAGCTTATGGACCCAGAATAAAAAACTATGTACTAAACTGTTGACACATTTAAAGCTGTAAAAAAAGCTAGTGCCTATTGTAGTTCCTACATTTCCACTAGTTGTATTACTTGAGGTTGAGAACTTAGTGTTTAAACAGAATTAAACGTATCTTGATATGCTGGAACAGCTTGAGTTAGCAAACGTTTTGTACCAGTAGTCCCAGTCGAGGTAATCCAATTTACATTGGAAGAACAAACTCGAATTAAATATTCGTTTATTTAGTTAGATCTGGGAGGACTCCATGGGCTCCATAAACAACCAATAATACTTTGGTTTGATCCGAGTTGCCAGTATGGATGGTACCAATATTATTGATCTAAATATACAAGACAACCGATGGTTGACTACGTTGAAGTGGACGGATACTTTCACGTTTAACCTAAATTAACAAATATATATTAATATACAAGGAAATATAGATAAAACTAAACTACTTACATAAGTTGCAGAAAAACTCCTAGAACTATAGCCACATCTAAGTAAATCTGCATTTTAAATCAATATAATGAAGAAACTATAATCTGATCGACTTTCAGTATAGCTAATAGTCAGAAAAGTAATGCAATCTCAAGTAGATCACATAATCAAGTAGATATACAGTATAACGAAATTGCCAGGCGGCTAGACAATCGGAGAACTGCAGATGTTTGACTAATTATTCGGAAAAACAACGCAATCTACATATACAGACTGATAATAAGCTGTTCTACAATAACTTAACTTCGTGACAAGTTTCTGGGTATTTTAGCAACTTTGATGAATTTCGCAACTTCGATGTTGCTAAATGTTTTTGAAAATTCTGTTATAATTACAAATAATTAAAAAAAGCACTGAAAAGCTGAGAGCCAAAATTCTACAATTAAATACTGAGGGTTTTCCAATTCATCCAAACCGTCCTTTATTAATTCCATTGAACCTAGAGTATCTAATGATTTTCTTCAAAAAACTTTTTAATAATCATTCGTTTTCATTGTCAAGGTTACTGAAGTACTGCAAGTATCCTTGGTCATCAATTATCACTTTGTCGTTTTAATTTCAAACACATGACAAAGAGTAATAATTAAATTTCATTAATTTTTCGATCACGCCACAACTCCGTTACCGTAAACTGAATCGATTTGAAACGGGGTTTTAAATTTCATTACATTAAAAAAATCAAAATCATGCGAAATCAGCATTGATTTTATTTTTAAAAAATTAGTTTAAATAAATGTTTTAAAACACGGTTTTACACACCACTTGATTTCGCGACATACACAATACTTTATGTATATTTTCCTTAAATTAAATGCTGACAAAGATATGAAAGCTATGATTATAGACACTTAATGGTTAATATGGTGTTAAATAACTTATAGATCTTTAGTTATATGGGGTTATATTTTGCGAACTTTAACAATGTCGTTAAATAAATTATGCCACTAACCAAACAACATTAAGTTCTTTTAACGCACAATAGTGACAATCCTCAAAATACCACTTTTTCTAATAAAAAAATAATTAGCAATAATTATAATACACTAGAGCAATAATTAACATAATATTTACAACATTTAAGAAGAGATAGAGAAAGAGAGGTAATTGTTTAAAACATTTTGGTAAGCTAAAATAATTATAATCTAAATAGTTAATTGTTTTTAAATACACAGGAGATAACATTACTATACTTATCGGATAAGATTAAGAAATTCTTCTCTAGTTTTAGGATCATCACGAAATACACCGAGCATGCAACTGGTCACTGTTTTACTAGTCAGTTTTTGAACTCCACGCATCACCATGCACATATGCCTATGAGAATCACAAATTTTAATATTAAAACATGGCAAACCAATTAGAATTTTTAAATTGCATTTACGTGGCTTCAATAACAACTCCAACACCAGCTGGATTAATGGCCACAGTTAAAGCCTGGGCGATTTGTTTCGTTAACCGTTCTTGAACTACCAAGTCGATTAGAAGAAAACATTAATTAAATCACTTTAAAGTTTTAGATTTTGTGATGTATTATACCTTGAAGTCGACGGCTGTAAACATCAACAATCCTATAAAAATATTGAATTTTTGAAAATTATTTTACATTAATTTTTACACGAATTCAAATACCTCGCCAACTTGCTCAATCCCAATACTTTCTTGTTAGGTAAGTAGCCAATAGATACCTTAAAAAAGACCACTGTTATTAAATTCCAGACAGCATTTTATAGATAAAACTATTTACTTTTCCTATAAATGGAACCAGATGATGCTCGCACATGGAGAACATTTCAATGTCCCTCACAATCACCATTTCGTCATGATTCTCATCAAATATGGCGCCATTAATAACATCTACAAAAAATAACACAAACATTAACTATGGCAATTGCAGCTATTAGCATCACGTATCATATTAAATTGAAGTATAAGGCGTTATACAGTATATTAAGGTCATGGATATCATAATAATATGACCTTGCAATATACCGGATGATTTTCTAAGTTGAAACACCGTCATGCAGTGCCAATAAAAAAAACTAGACTAAATCCGATCAGTTTCAATGGCAATTTACCGTTTATTTCTTGCATAGAAAATAAGATTCATTAAAAAAAAAAGTATAAGACTGATTTTGCCAATCGAGCACGTTTCTATAAATCAAGAAAAAATATAACAGCAATGGAAATGCATTGATGTAAAAAATTACTCGATTTCAGCGACTTTAACGCTGACAACTCAATTTCAAACAAACATACTGAGTAGTCACAAACACCATTCAAATTTTAACATAAAAAATAAAATATAATTTCATCTTTCAATTTAAATCAAAATGTTTTATACAGTGGTGACATATCGGTCATATTTTGAACTTGTTTGTTTTTTTCCTTTGAAAAAAAAAAATTAAATTAAAAAGACTAATGACCTAATAATTTAACAGATTTTTCTCCATTAACTCTCAAGTAAGTTACACAGCACATTTCACAGTAATGTTAATATTCAGCTACTGTGACTATGAGGTCATTTTCAACCAATATCACACTTTCTTCTAATATTTCCTCCACATCACTTACACAATAATATCCACCCACTTATACTTACTGTAGATTATGATATTATGACTGACCATGTTAGCTGTTTAGAAATGGTCATAAATGATACGACGCCATTGATAACAGCAGCTGAGTTTGTTATGATAGATATCCATTTACAGGGCGCAGGTCATATACAAGTTTACTACTTTTATTAAGCCATAATGAAATGGCCGAAAATATAATCAATGACCAACTTTAACGCTTAAGCTGCCTGAACATAGGTCAACAAAAGCGGCCATTTTTACTCTGGCATAAAAAAAGCTTATCTGAGATTTATGGAGGTAATTTAATGAGGAAAATGTGATATTTATGAATTATGGATAGAGTAAAACCACTGAATATTAATTTAATTAATCTTTGTATATTCCTTTCTTTTGTTTAATGTTTATAGTTTTGGTCATGGTAATTTAAATACTGCTCACGATTCTACATTACATATAATTATTAACCAATGAATTGGCAAAATTCATCTTTTTAACGATTTGCATGGCATTGAGCGTATGAATAAATTATTTACCATTAATAAATAAAAAATTACAATGTCGTGTGTTTGCCTCTAAAAACTAGAATCTTAAATATCCGACAACATTTTATCAGTTTCCTTAACATTAAGTAACGCATTGTTTAAAAAAAAAACAAATATATTTTCATAGAATGGTTCATACACGTGTTTCTACAAAGTGTTTAAACTTTTAATTACATTTTTATTTAACGCTATTCAATCCATTAGTTCGCAACTTGAGATTTAAGGACGTCTTTTTGTGGGGTGTGTCTTTCTAACCCTCATTCAGTATGTGTCAATAATTTTCTCAAATATCAAAATTCATATGACATCTGATTATCTGATACATGCACCCCACTAAATTCTTATCCAATCTTACAGTATAATCTTTAGTTTTGTTTTTGAAAAGCTTGACAAATACAAATGTGAAAACGAAAATATTGAGAAATTATATTTGAAACAAGTGCACAGTTTTTACTGTATTGTACATTTAAAGTAAAATTTTTCCATTAATCATTGATTTAAAAAAATGTTTGTAAACTTAATAATTAACTGTTATGTTTTGTCCTTCATCAATGGCATTAACTAACAAGAGCTGTCAACATCAATTCATCTATCAATCAATCAAGACAGTCTTTAAAACTCGTTAATATATCGTTACGTAATTATAAATTACATAAGATATAATCTAACACTAAATAGTTCAACAATTTCTAATAAAATGTTACATACAGTAACTATCAAGTTCATAAAACCAGATAAAACTGATCTTAAAATTCTTCATATTATTTTAAGATGAATATACAAATGGTTATCAATAAAGTTGGGAAATTCCAAATATATTTTCAGTTATCAAATGTTTACGTTTATTTATTTTGAATTGTTACTAAATGACGTAAATCGTACGTTTTTTTTTAATACCAATATTTCACTTTTATTTGAGTGCTTCGACTTTAATCTTCAACAAGTGGCTATTGAAACTAAAATGAATCTACTGTATATTTACGGTGTGCGCGTGTACTATAGATACTGTATAACCAAATAGAAATCATCTTCCCAAAAAAAATATCTAAAAAAATCTTTACAGTGTGAACCGACCATAATAAATCTAAAAGAATCATTTTCTAGCTATCGCTTCCGTTTCGTTGAAGAGGCTTTTGACGTCATCTCGCATCCGTTTTTGCGTTGGCAGATCGTTACAAAGGACCCTTTTTCATTGTTACTTGATGTGTCAATTTTCATCCTTTTGATTCAATAATCCCCTTTCCCTCGTCTTCTGACGAATGCACTTTAGACAGTGCATTAAAGCCAAAGCCATAATCAATGAAAATAGTGTCGTAGACATCTTATATCTTCATTCGGCTATTAGGCAGACATCATTATCATTAAGTGCAGGGCTTTTTTGTCAGAAAGTTCAAAATAAAAATACGAAATAAAAAACTGTTTACTTTAGTCAAATATTTACACGTTAATAACCTGGAGAACTATTTAAAAAAAAAATACAGCCTATGGCAAAAGCACAAAAATGATGTTCAACATGGTTTTAGCATTTGAAATGCCAAATTTAACATGAAAATGTACACAACTTGCAATAACAGCCAAATTTCGGATATAAAAGCAGCCAACTCAAACCAAATCTACTAGAATACGTCAAAAACCCGAATTTAGTGTATAATTTTAGTTTATAAAAAACCAAATGCTTAACCACAGTAACTAAATCAATAGTCAACATTGACGTTTCACAAGTCAAATAATATTATTGATTAAATCTTCAATAAACAAGATCAAAATACTGTATACTAAACAAATTTCGCTGGTGATAAAACTACCTACAGTCGAATTTAATCAAAATAAAATTCAATACTGACTCAATGATGCATACTCAATGTCGCTGTGAAGCAGACAAATGCATATCATATGACAAAGCAATTTAAGCTTAAAATAAAATAATAAAAAAAATATTCCACTAAAAGTGAATGCAATAATTTTACTCAATTTTCCACGTAAATTGCCATAAGACAGCACTACAATAAAAGAAAAACCCACACTGCAAATTATTGGCCAATTATTCTTAATATTTCATCTGACGTTAATTTCACGGAAGTTACACGGTTTACTAAGCAAATGGGAAAATTTTGATTAATGCAATTGAAGCCGATTGCGTCATACAATTACTAAGATTAACAAACAAATTAATAAAAAAATACATGCAAAATTTATATTCCAGGAAAAGTAACTGTATTTTCATTCAATTCGGCTAATATTACACGGTTGGTATACAAAAATAACAACCACAATTTAAAACATCTGCATGTACAATGTTCAGTGTGCATTTTAAAGTTTAAATTTCAATACTGTACTGAAAAAAATACATAAAACGTGACACGACGATCGCATGTTCAAATATCCAAAGTTTGTCAATTTAATTGCTCGTTAAACAAGCACATTAGTAGATAATCACTGACACTGCATGGGGCAAAAAAAAGTTAAAAATAAACTCAATAAATAGGGTAAATTAATTATTAAAGTTAAATGATTATCTTAAAAAAATAAATTTTGTTTAATTTACCTTCGACCTCTTGCTCATAGCCTTTCGTAAAATAAAGCATGGCTTTAGCTGCTCTTTCCGGTGTTTTCACAAGTCCCTGCCGGTAAATATCTTCCCCAACGGCCGTGAGAAGTGTCCGGTAAGCATCGGTCATCTCCTGCAGACATTCATCTCGTGTCGACGGCTTTTCGTGATCGTCAAACGATGAAAGCTGCACTTCGCCGTTTTTACGATTCTTTACTTCGGTGTTGCCGTTGACAATAACTTTTCCTTCGGCATGAGAATTTATTTCCTCGTAGAAATTCATCGCTGGTTTAGTTTGATGCAGCATTTTCTTGCTCACTTCCATTTTTTAAAAAATAAACTGATTGAGAAGAAATATTTTAAAGTTAAAATATTTTAACGCTCGAAGACGTTTAATGTAAAGATAAAAAAAACTTGATATGTTTTTTAAATGCGGGGAAATGTTGATTTCGAAATCGTGATCAACAGATAAGACCAGGACCCAGCAAACTAACGCGACGTGACCGTGTAGCTTTAAAAATCAACTGGTGGTCGATGTTCATTCGTACAGTGATTTTATATCAGCGTCAGCTTCAACGTCATCAGCTTCGTCAATTAGATAGCCTAAAATAAAAGAAGTTTATTTCAAAATATTAATGATGATTCACGAACATGGTTTTGCGTTATTATAAAACGTTTAAAATAAATATAAGCCATGTTCCTCAAGTACCCGAATATTTACCGAATTGTTAACTGCTTATTAGTTTTGGGTTGAAAAACTCAAAAAAGAAATTTAAAATTTATGATACCGGAATGATACCGGTAGCTGCTTTATCATTAAAGTACAGGAAATTATTAATATGGGACATTTTTTCTTCCTCTTTTCAAATTCTTTAAAACATTGATTATAACGTATCGCTCGTGACCTGGATAACTTTTTATTCAGAGGGAAAAAAACATAAAAGTAAATCTGCACCAGTTGCATCGTTTTTATAATAAAAACACAGCAACAAGTTTACTAAAGTTCTTATATAAAAAAGCTTTATTGTTCCTGAAAGCAACTTGCAATTGTCATGGTTTACAATTACAGTCTTTAATACTTTAATGTCATACTGATGCAATACTATGAAACATACAATATAATAAATACTACATTTATGTTAATTAATAATTAGGGGAAATGCAAAATAATTATCTAGTGTACATATTAAGCTAATATCGAAAGCCTTAAGATTAACTCTGTTTGGAGTTAATTGTTCAGGGTCATGACCCTAAGTTCAACAACACTCAATAAAATCAATGAAATGCCAGATTACATTGGCTAAACATTTATAATAAAATGTGAAATGTTAAAACAAGACCTAAATGTTATAAGTCGTAATTATGGCTTCAAAAGAATATTTATAGTTCATTTGTGATAACAAATTCAGCTGATTTAAGTTATTAAAAAACTAAAAAATTGTATTTTAACTCTGTATCAGTTTGGGAAAATAAAAGTGAAGTGAGACTTAATATAACTTGTTTATAAATTATAATAATTATTATTTCTAGATCACTAATCTACATGCCAAGCTACAGTATAAATCACGGTCTTATGATGTAACAGTTACTAAAATTGCTTTCATAGAGAAACATTTGTTTTGCCTCTATAATAACTAGATTGCGGTTACAGAGCTTTCAGCCATGTCGCTCATGACTTCCCCTTATTTCAGTCACATTAAACTTATAAATTCGATTTTTACGATGTCTACCTTACTGGAATGAATCAAGACAGAGACAGATAAAAAAACCCATCATCCATCCCTTGTACAGGTCGTGGTTGAAACTGAAACACTCGACATTCTGCATGGATCTCATTCCACACTTATACCGACTAAGCTATGTGACTGCAATTTGCCTCTTTAATAACCAAAGTGCAATCAAAGCTTTTGGAAAGAGTTTGAGTATTAGTCGGAATTCGATGTGCTATTTAAGAAATAGATACTTCATCTAAAATCTATATGATTGACAACATTATAAAACTGTATAATGTTAATGTTGCTGATATACTAGTAAATATTTCCATTTTGAACCGAAAAGATGCCTTCTGTTTACTGACATCGAATATGTACGTTTCTAATAACTGTCCATGATGCCTAGTATATAACACCACAATACTGGATGATTATAAGATAAAAGCCTAGTATAGGGAGTTTATAGCTACTGTCAATTAGATAGACTTAGCAGACTTGCCCCTTTTACTAAAGTAGCCTGTAAACATATGAACACATAAGCTTAATCATCTAGTATAAATACTGTATATAACAAAATGAAGAAAAAAGAAACGAATATTATGCTAACATGAATATTGGTATGCATTTCAGCGTGGCATGGGACACAGCTACAGCACAGTTTTCTTTACTTTTTCAACCATTAATATTAAACGATTGTCGTGAGGCAAACATTATTAGTGACATTATGACCTGTTGACATTAATTGAAACTGCAGACATTATAATTGTATATAAAGTAGACGACAACCATTTACATTGTTTCCTATATTTATAAGATTACAATAAGTTACATTAATGCTAATTTGTACACGAACTATCAGTGATCCAATTTATTTCGGAAGTCTCATATTGTAACTTTAATAATCAGTTGTCTTATTGTTTTGACAAAGAGACCGATAATTATATACTCATGATGATGAGCTTCTCATCGTTTACTAATCGCTGTCAACATTTTTATAAACACGAAGAAAAATGATAAAAAAAGGTTGCGTGGTAGTGTATCATATGTTTTGCTTATGCATGTTGCATTTTAACTTTAACAAAGCGGTGATCACTGACATGAAAAATTAGCATTGTGCATAAGCACGAGTGTGTAAGAGTATATAAATCGACAATAGCATCTTCAACTTTATTTAAAAATTAGTTTTCATCAAGAAACCAAGTGATTTTGAAGGCTAAAAATGCTTAAAAAATGGGGACTTACGTGGGTCCTGATGATGATGATATTAATGGCAGTAAGTGAAGCCGCTCTTGCAACGTTGCGCAAACATTTGGAAACACCGTTTTCAAATCTTAGAAATGACACCAGATTTGGAAGAAAAATAGTCATGACGACAACTACAACGACACCAACAACTACAACTCTAGAAGAATTAATAACTATAAAATCACAAAAAATCACTGAAGATTCCAGTAAAGAAATGAACGAGAAAATGGAAGAAAATACAAAAGCTAACTTAACTGACGATGGGTTGTTATGGCGTTCAATGACTGATGGGAAAACATGGAAGGGTTATCATGTACCCGAAACAAAAGTCAACATTAGCTCTCTTAATTTGTCATCTGAAACTCCAAACCATTCTTACCATCTGCCGGGCACAGCGACTTACATTTTCACACCTTCTCCACCACCAGCAGGTAACTCGTATAATAGTCCAGTATACATTCCTGGATCAGGAGATGAAATGATACAAAATCATATAAAATATATGTCAGACAATAAACTTGATGGCTTAACACGCTCACCACGTTACGGAACTCCACATTCTGGAATGATGGGTAGTAAAAATCCATATCAAGAACCATCTCCACCGCCACCTGTTTATGGCAGCTTGACCCCAAGCATGACTCCACCTAGTTATGGATACCCTTCGCCTACTCCAGCACCTTCGCCTAGTTACAATAGTTATAACAGTCCTGGAGGCCAAATGCCAAGTGGTGGGCAAATGCAGTATGGAAGTCAGATGTCAAATAGTGGGCAAATGTACGGCAATTCCATGGCTGGAGGTCAAATGTATGGTAGTAGTCCAACACCAGGAGGACAAATGTATGGTAGTAGTCCAACACCCGGAGGACAAATGTATGGTAGTAGTCCAGCGACCGGTGGACAAATGTATGGTAGCAATCCAATGTCAGGAGGACAAATGTATGGCAGTAGTCCAATGGCTGGAGGACAAATGTATGGCAGTAGTCCAATGACAGGAGGACAAATGTATAACAGTCCAATGTATGGTGCCCCTATGTCGAGTGGCTATGGGACCATGATGGTTGCTCCTAAAGAAGAAAATGGCATGAAAGGAATGCTTAGTAAACTACTATCTATTCTGCCAATTGGCTTATTACTAGCGGTTACATTACCTAGCTTGTTTAATGTTGGAATACCGTTATCTCGGCGAAGTTTAAATGAAGATTTTAAACATTCCAACATCACTAAGAGAATGGAGTCGTATCCAATATTAGATATGATTAGCAACTATGGAGTGCAGACCTTCCAAAATGAAACTTGTTTCAGACATATTATTTGTGAAACGGTGCAAATGGGTAGTCGAGAAGGAGCCAACATCTTTCAAAAACAGCTGTGGTCAATTGCTAACAAGTAAATTAATATTACAATTTATTAGAGTAGTACAGTTCTAAAAATTACCTTGTTGTGTACATTTTCCACATTATTAAAATTTAATTTAGGATTGATGAAAAGATGGCAAGTAGCGTGGGAATGAAAGATTTATGGGAAGGAATAACTCGACATCGTTGTCAACAATTTCAGTGCAAGTGGATGGACAACACAGAGAAAAAAACGTAATCTTTGTACTTATTATATTAATGTCTTTATAAATATAAAACGATGTCAGATAAATGTATTAAATCCGGTATTTATTTGTTATATAAATTTATAAGTTGCTGTTTGATATAAAAACGATATTATAATAGTTCGTTAAATTTGCTGTAAAAATTGGTGCTTTACTATTTTCATTAAGTTATTTTAAATTTCTGAAAAATATTATTGTAAAGTAATTTATTTGTGACCAAATAAACAGTATGAAAACAAATACGGTATGCAGCGTAATTACAGATTTACAGAAACCTCTTGACTGTAATGTAAGTAAAACACACTAAATATTAAGAAATTTAGAAAACATAATTGGTGAAACTATAATATACTTGCACTAAATACCCGCTATAGTTCCTTATCTCGAGCTTCTGAGTTGCTTACAAGTTGAACTTTTAACTCTAATTGTTCCTTGATTTCTTTTCCTGTATAAGACCACTTTTGTCGTTCTCCACTAGCGAAAATTGTGTAAACGATTGTTCCAGCAAAAAAGATCGCTGATCCAAGATAGAAAATAACATTCCACTCCTCTTGAGTTCCCTTTAAAACACATTTAAATCTTATTTAATAGCTAACACCGCCGATAAAAAACCATTACATTAGGTGTCAAGTATCCAACAATAGTAGGAGCGAGAATTCCAGACACAGTACCAAAAGTATTTGTTATACCCATCAGAATACCAGCGTGCTTTGGCGACAAATCGACGTGATTGTAGAAAAATCCACCTAAAAAATTTCAAAAAAATTCTCAAACAAAATCTCACGTTATAGCTAAATTCGTACCGGAATATGAAAAAGCAGCTGCCCCTTGTAAGGTAATTATAATTCCGACAACCAGGGATCTCTGAGACACATCCATAAATGTAATTAACAGCATACCAAAACCCGGAATTATAGTACCTGAAAATGCCAATGGAATAGTATTAAAGTTTCAGTAAAAGTCAAAATAGCGAATATTTATTTTAGTACCGATGCTATTGAACAGTTTTCGTAACGTAGTTGTAGTAAACCACGCTTTTCTTCGAAAAACGTCGACTAATTTACCACAGATGAGCGTGACTATTAAAGTTGCAACGTAAGGTAACGATGACAGAGTTCCATTCTAGACACAAAAAAGTAATTTCAGTATAAAATGATAGATTATTGAGTGAAATCAGATAAAATAATTACTTCTTTAATGTCATATTTTAAAACTTCTTTCATAAATAAGGGTAAAGTGATGCCGAGAAAATAGAGCCCAAAGTTAGATGTAAAGTGAGCCATACTTATAGCCCAAACTGGAGCTGACTTTGCCATCTCTGCCCAAGGCGTTTTCTCGTGCTTCAATAATAAACTTATTGTATAAAATGAAAATTAACACATAACACTTTTGACGTTTTTAGTAATTATTTTTGAACTTACCGTTTCTGTCTTCGTATGTCCAACAATAGTTTTTTCTAAATATAATTTTTCTTTTTGTTTTATTCTGGGATGATCACTGACCTTGTCGAAAACCAAAAACCACATGATTGTAACACTTAATATTCCCAACACTCCTACGTATAAAAAATTAACTGTCAAATATTGCACAGTAAAGATAACAGTAAAACAAAACTAACCTGTGACATAAAATATTGAGCCCCATCCATTATCAAAGCCATGTTCACATAAAAAACCACATAAAGGAAATGTTAATAATGATCCAGCTTGAATTCCTGTCAAGATTAAATTAATTATGTTTTTTTGGTACAAGCTTACTGTGCATATATTTTGGAATTATGTCAAAACATTTACCAGAGTAAGTTATGGCCATTAGTAAGCCAAGTTCACTTGGCGGAGCCCAATTGCTCATTATTGAATGAATCGCTGGAAAAGTCACGGCCTATAAGACAAAAATAACCTAATCAGTTAAGTCACAAAAATAGAATAAAGGTAAATAAACGAGCGTGTATTTTTGCAACACAAGCACCAAGGTGACATTTGCTTATCAACAATAAACTTAATTAAAACATTCCAATTTTTTTTTATCTATTATAGTGGTAATATTTTGTAACGTGAAACATACTAACCGAAAACATGCCATGTAACACTCGAATGGCCAATAGAGCGTAAGGACTCCATCGTGTTGCCACTGGAATAACAAGATTCAGTACACTGAATCCACCTAATCCAGTTGCAAGCACAATTTTTCCACCGACTCTATCCACACGAATAAAAATACACGAAAATTATTCAAACAATCAAAATGAAATTGTAACAGAAAACACAATGAGTCTCTGACTTTGCAAGTGAAATTACAATTTAGCTTTTGGTAAATGTTAATAAAAAAGACGATTCTAAAATAAATTATAAATAGGACTAAATAAATTGACTTGTCATCATTTAGAAAATATGGAAATCATATTTAGCAAAAAATTATTAATTTAAATCTATTTTAAAAAAAAAGTGCTTCTTCGTCAAGTGTAATATTTTAGCAAAGTCAAATATTGAATTACTAAATTAATCAAATTTTGCCCAAATACAGCACCAAATTTAATAAAAAAGGCTGTAAAGATCTTACTTGTCAGCTAGCCAACCAGAAGGGATTTGAGTAATCAAATAACCATAGAAAAACGCACTCAAAATAAATCCTTGTATGCTTTTTTCCCATTCAAACTCTCCTCTCTATACATAATCAAAGTTTTAATACATTCGAGTAATGTCAGTCACAAAAACTAACCTCAACTAGGATAGTTTCATTTCCATGTTGCTCCGTATAATTAGTTGTAATCATACAAACTAAAGCAATTCCCATGTTCAATCGCAATACGTAAGCTATTATAACCATTAAAAGCATCATGAAAGCTACGGTCATTCTAGCTGATGGAAACAAACGACCTAAAAAATATTATCAGTCGAACAATTAGCTTTTTAATTAACAGAAAAGATTTCACTTTCAACTGGAACACCAAAACCACTTAAAATTTTAAAAAGATCTTCATTTAACTATACATTAAATTGATTTCAGGAAAGCACGAAAATGCCATACAATTAAATGTTCCAGGTAGTTAAGCAAAATATGCACCTCTTAATACAATTTTTAATATCATAAATAGTTACTAGGTTGGATGGTGTCACTTTCCTTCGTAATTCCATCTTCTACCAAAGCACCATTTCCTTTATCTTCAGTCATTGTAGCGTTATAATCCTTTTTCAAACAAATTTTATTAAAAAAAAAACCTGGCACAGCGAAATCTTTACGCAACTGTTAATGTCTGAAAATCCAAAAAAAAACTATATAAAGCGCAGCTACATTACTAGATTAGTGTGTAATAAATATAAAAACGGTGTTCATTCCGCTTATCTAAAATTCTAAATGAGGACATATATTTACCCGTGTAAAATAATTAAATTCACGCACAGTTGTGGTTGCTCCAGTGATATCCGATGCTAAATGAACTCGAGCATTAAGAAACCTTGTATTGCGACCTTTTGACTGTTTAGAAAACGAATTTCTACGAGAAATCTAATTCTCTATATGGTTAAAAGCATCTACAGATTTGATATTAGTAGCTGATAACGTAGAAGAATTTCCACACGCTGAGTGGACTCAAATGAGTGAAATGCTTCTTAGTCCTTTCAATGACGTTTATTTTATGTTATAAACCTTAAAGTTAAAAGATTACCTCACAGTCAAGATCTTTAAATCGAAGTTTTGTTTCTCAGACGACTCTCCCTGCAACATAACGATAAATGAAAGCGAATACTTCAAACGTTAATGTTTAAAAAAATATCAATCTGCAGGTATTTCTCCTTTACCGTTTATTAGGCACATTTATCGTTATGGAATATAACGAATCAAATTTAACAGTTGGAGTATGAACTTACGATAACAGGTAAACAAAATATTACTGTAGCTGCATTTTAAAATTTGTCAAGATGAACATAACACCGGCACATTTGATATTTGTTTGACATGTAATTCAATTTGAGGCAATTTTTACTGTATAAAATAATTTCAGGTGTATGCAGTATTTTTGCATATTTTTGTTGACTAAAATCTATAGTAACTGTAAGCAACAGTATTATAATACATAGCGTTACATTTTAGCACCAAATATGAGACAACATCCATACATACGTCTGTACAGCACGTCATAATAACGATTTTAAATATAAAATACAATGAAAACCGTTTAACAAAAAAAAATGTGGTAACTGAAGTACGATCGCGTATTTTGTCAGCAACTGCATTATTTTGTGTTAACCGATTTCACATTAAACAGTTTTCAATGTATTATAATACTGGATTTTGTCAACTTTTAAACAACTCTAAACATAGTTTACAGTATATTTCAGTTTACTAACCAATTAAACAGAAGCTTTCACTGAGTCTGAAATCTCCGAATTAACTTCCACAAACTGTTTTTTCAGCTCCATTTGTTCTTTTAGTTCTTCTTCACTATATGACCAAGGCTGTCTTTCACCACTAGCAAAAACTGCATAAAAAACAGCGCCAATAATGTAAATGGTGGTTCCAATGTAAAACAATACGTTCCATTCTTCTTGTGTTCCCTACACAGAAGCAACTACATTAAACGCAATTCATAAAACTTAAATACACAAAAGTGTAATCATTACTTTTGGAGTTAAAAGACCAACTAATAATGGAGCAACAATTCCGGGAATAGTACCCCATGTATTAGTAAATCCCATGAGAATACCAGCGTGCCTTGGAGAAAGATCTACGTGATTATAGAAGAATCCACCTAGAATTATCAAAAATACAAACCGAATTAAAGCCGTAAATCAATGCCACCAATTAAATCAGTTTCACAAGTTTTTGGAAGACAGACTTCCAGTAATTCAATGAAATTCAGCTCATACGGTACTTATATGCCACTTGTATTGATTTCATCTAAATAACGTACGATATACGGTGCCGCATTTATACGACAGAAAATCAATAATGCAGACCTGAATAGGCAAATCCTGATAATCCCTGAACAGCTACGATTGCGGCCACAACCATATATCTCTGAGTGCAGTCCATAAATGTAATTGACAACATGCATATGGCAGGAACAACCAGTCCTAGTTTTCATTACAAATTAATATCGGGCATGTAATAACAAAATCCTTTTAACTTACCGATTGAATTAAAAATTTTTCTTATGACAGTTAGAGACAATTTTCCTTGGCGACGTAGATAATCGGTTAATTTTCCAGCAAATAAATTCACTAGCAATGAACAGATATACGGCAACGATGATAGCAATCCATTCTACAGAATTCAGATACCCATAACTTGTTAAATAAAGTCAAAATGTCGGTCAAAACGCAAACCTGCTTGATGTCAAACTTTAAAACTTCTTTCATGAATAGTGGCAAGTTTATGACAAGAAAATAAAGTCCAAAATTGGCACAAAAATGGGTTATAGCAATTGCCCACACAGGAATAGATGTCAACAAATCTTTCCAAGGAACAGATACACCCTAAATTTAAATAAATACTGAAATAAATAAACTTAAAATGAGTTATATACAGTAGTAACAATTCAACACGTACTGATCCTGAATCATGATGTCCAATCAAATTTTTTTCCAAGTAACGCCTTTCTTTTTCTGAGATTCTCGGATGCTTTTCATATCCATCGTAAACCAAAAACAGCATTGAAATCACATACACAATACCCATTAATCCTAAAAAATACAAATCAATAGTAGACAATTTCAGAAAACTATCGTTTAAACATAAAAAGCAATACCTGTCACGTAAAACACAGATGGCCATCCACCAGCAAATCCATACTTGCATAATAAACCACAAATGGGAAATGTAAGCAGTGTACCACCGTACATTCCTTAAGTATGAATTTAAACAGTTATATTTATAACATTACCATTTAAAGAAATATTACAATTCACTAACCAGAGTATGCAACAGCCATTAATAAGCCAACTTCAGTAGGTGGTGCCCAATTTCCTATAACAGAATGGATACCAGGAAACGACACAGCCTGTATAAAAATCAATCATTGAAAAAAGATAGCAATTCTAATAAAAAGTTGTATTTCTAACCCCAAACATTCCTTGCAAAACTCTTATGGCTAACATAGCATAAGGACTCAATCTTGCAGCTTCAGGAAGAAAAAGAGTAAGTATACTAACAGCACCCAAGCCAACCGCTAAAACACGTTTTCCTCCAAACCTAAAACAAAAACCATATTTTATAATAGTCGAATACGACACGACAAGTGCATAATAATTGTTTCATCTAGACAAAACAGCACTTAATATTATAAACCGATACCTGTCAGCCAGCCATCCTGATGGTACTTGTGTAATTATATATCCGTAAAAGAAAGCTCCTAATAGGTACCCTTGCAAGCTCTTTTCCCATTCGAACTCTCCTTCCTAAAACAAACATCATTACAGTTATTACTCACGCGTTTAATTCATCATCTTTAAAAGACATTGCGTATAAAATACTGTCATAACTCCATAACTTATATAAATCAACACTTAGGATAAGCAATTTTTACAGCAATTACTATGATGTAACAATAATGAGCTAAAAATACAGTTCGGCATGTACAGAACTGTATAATTATAATGCTTGCCTTTTGATCGCAATAGCATATCGAATTTCTCTTTAATGAATTCCATATGTTAAAGTACCATACTATAAAAGAGTACACTTATTACTTGGCAAGATACTTGCATTCAGAGAAGAATTTTAAAAGTAAATGACTTCATCACTTTGAATAATGCACAGTTGAGCATAATTTAAAGTAAAAAAAAGTCATCAAATTTCATAAGATAAGATTGGATAACGGTATTTTAAGAGTAGCAGAACAGCCTAAATATTCAAGCAACCTTGCCAAATAAAAGATAACATACTTTACATTACAATTACTTTTTTCTTAGTAGAAACAACACCATTGTGCCTTTTAAAAATAAATTCTGTCAGTTTTATATAAACTACTTTTCAGATTCTAGGCAAACCGTACTATTATAAGAACTCAAAAAACATATTACAAATGCGGTTTATTAGTTCGGGTAGCTGAATTCTTAAAATAAAAGCACAAAAATAAAAGTTAACTTACTAGACTCGTACTTCTCAACTGAGTAAGTTAAATTTTAAATTTAATCAAAAACAAAATATTTAAAACTAAAACAGACCATGTAATACTGTACTTTCTATTCATTTCTGATTTTAAAATAATATATTTTTGTATTTACCAATCCACTAAGTTGTTATAAAAGCTCAAATCAAAGAGTAAACAAGATAAACTTATTTAAACACAGCTGTTAATAGACGTGAAAGCTTTAGATTGCAGCTGCCAAATTCGAACTCCTAGACTCATACAAAATTCATTTATGATTCCTAAACTGACTCATTTACAGTATAATAACTACTAAACGAAGCAAAGTTCTGCACTTTTGATTTAAATATAATTATTTAGTCAACAAGTGCTAATCGTAAACATGAGATTCGCAATCTTAAATTCACCAAAACAAAAACAAAAAAGAAGCATAACATGTCAAAACAAGGATTTTATATTTGACATGAATGGTGCCGGCTATTTATATTGTTGACAATTAGTGAACGCTAATGGTTATTTATAATTACTGATAATTATTTTTCTAAGAACCGATTATTGACTAATTCTTCAAAACCTTCATTCACAAGTACTATTACGACTATGAATTTGTAATTACGATTACAAAAACTTGTTTAAGTTTAACCGTTAAATTACCTCTTCTTGCGTAGAATTATGCGAATGGTGAGCATCATCTAACTCGCATTTATCAATCGGTTTCTTCTCACCATAGTCAGTGCCGTTTGTGTAATTAGCCAGTGGAGTGTAATGATGTGCTTTAGGAGGGGATTTAACCATGCAAACCATAGCAAAACCCATGTTCAAACGTAAAATGTACGTCAGAAGACAAGCCAGTAGCATCATTATAGTGATCGATATACGTGCAGAGGGAAATAAACGACCTGAAAATACAAAAT